>JAJPUD010035489.1:0-10294 GCA_023553655.1 Myrmecobius fasciatus | reverse complement strand
ACCCCGCAGGATGATGCAACCAGGAGCGGGGGGCAGGAAGAGCGGCAATGGCTCTGCGAGCCCGGCTGCCCGGTGCCCCGAGAGTCCCTGAGAGAGGCAGACGAGCTCGAGCCACAAGGTGTCTGAAAAGGGGAGCCCCGACACCAGGGTCCATGAGAAGTTGGGGGGCGGTGTGCCAAGAAATCGGGGCTCAGCTGCCTGGCTCTGGAAGAAGTGTGGAAAGCAGAGACCTGTATTCACAGATCCTTGGACACCAGGGTCCCCAAGAAGGGCAGGGTCCGGACACGTCCATCCCTAAGAAGGAGGGGCTGGACCTCTGGGGCCCCCGGGGCCTGTTCTCTTGTGTCCATAAAAAGGGGCCCACAAAGCTGGGCCCTCAGGAAGGAGGGGCCTGGACACCAGGGTCCCCAAGAAGGGCAGGGTCCGGACCTCTGGGGCCCTGGCACGGTGGCGCCCCCTTGTGTCCGGGCGGAGCGGGCTGGGTTCTTGGGCGAGTGCTCCTGCCTGTTGTCTAGGAACAGGAGGGGGAGGGGTGGGGGGAGCCCGGGGCGGGGGAGGGGCCGGAGCAAGAGCTGGACCCTTGAGCACCCGGCTTGGCCAGTGGTCTCCGAGCCCTTCTTGGTCCTGCAGAAAAACAGCTGAAGTGCCCAATGCCAGTGGTGACGATTCCCAGACGGGGCCCCCTCAAGAGGGCCCGATGCAGCCTGGGAAAGGCCTGCGGGGTCCCAGGCCGGCCCAAGCCGCCTTCTAGTTCCTTAATTTTCTTGCTTTTTTCTGCAGCGTGGCCAATGTAGAAAGGTTTCCCATGAGCCCCCAGGATCACTGATCCAAGAAGGGGGGTCCCTTCTTGCCTTCACAAGGGGGAGGGGGAGGGGAGAAGGGGGAGGGGGGATTTGGAACTCGACCTTTGAAAAAAACGAATGTCAAAAGTAAATCATAATTTGGAAAAGTAAACGATATAATCAATTTCTTCGGCTTTTGTTCGACGATTTCCCCTCTGTCCTGTGTCCCAGAGTCATCCCTTAAAAAGACTTAAAAAAAAGTTTTTAAAAAGGAAAGAAAAAGGGCAACTGGATGGTACAGTGTGTAAGAGCACCTGAGCTCAAATGTGGCCTCAGGCCTTTCATACTAGCTGTATGACCCTGGGCAAGTCACTTAACCCCAACTGCTTCACAAATGGAAGGAAGGAGGAATGGATGGAGGGAAGGAAGGAAGGAAGGAAGGAAGGAAGGAAGGAAGGAAGGGAAGAAGGAGGAAAGGAAAGAAGGAGGGAAGGGAAAGAAAGGAAGATGAGAGAAAAACAAAAAGGAAGGAGGGGAGGAAAAAAAGGGAGGGAGGAAGGACAGGATGGGAGGGAAGGGAAGGAAGAAGAAGAGAAACAAAAGGGAGGGAAGGAAGGAAGGAAGAGAAGGAAAGGAAACATTTGGCAGGACCAACGGGCACTGGGGGGAAATCGGACGTGGGGCGCCCCGCACTGGGGGCTCCTCCCTCTGCCCAGAGCAGGCTGCAGCCTGGCGACAACTAAGGCTTCGCATGAAGGCTGGCACTGAGAGGGCCCGCCCCGTGGCAGGACCAAGGGGTCCCATGCGCTCCTTTCCCAGGCCTGGCCCTCCGGGCAAGGCCACGCTCGCTCCGCGCTCCCAGAAGCCCTTCTTTGGGTCAGCGAGCCTGACCTTTGGCCCTGTGCCTGGCGGCCGAAGGCCAGGGACACCCCCAGAATGACCAACATGGCACCGCCAGGGGGCGCCACGCGGCTCTGACTCTCCCCCTCGGCCTCCCCGGTGCTCTTGGGGCGTTTGCGCCCCTTTGCTGGGTGCGCGGGCCAATGGGGGGCGGTTCTGCAGGAACCTTTAGGAGGATTCCCAGGCAAGTGCTGGGAGTGTGGATGGGGCAGGGGACCAGGCGGGGAGGGGGCGGGGAGAGATTCTTGGGGACCCCTGGACCAGGGGGGCCGGTGACCGAGATGCTGTGGCGCTCCCCGGTAGCTGGCATATAGCAGGCGCCTCATAAGTGCTTATTAAATATGGGATGAGGGAAGGGGTCCTTCCAGGACTGGTGGTCCCCCCTCCTCTCCAGGAAGCGCCCCCTCCTCTTGGCAGAGAAAGGAAGTAGTCATGTGACACTCCTTCGTGCCCATCCCTCCCCCCCAAACTGGAGGAACCAGTTCCTAGTCTCCTCCACTTTCCCATCTCACCCCACCTTGGCCCAGGGGTGGGTTCTGGGGTCCCTGCCCCCCTCGCCTCCTCCCTGGGTTGGAGCAGAGGTGCCCAAGGCTGAGGGTGGGAGGAGGCAGCAGCCCTCCATGCGGGCGCCCCAGGAGGCTCCCAGTGGGGTGCGGGTGCTCTGGGCTGGGCCCCGAGGGACCACGCAGGGAGCTCCTCGAATTGCCTGGCAACAAAGGGATGAGGCTGCTCTGAGGGAGGAGGAGCCGCGGCCTCGCCTCGTCTTCCCACCGGCCCATCGGGCCTGGGCAGAGCCGGGAGCCGAGCAGAGGGGTGCCGGGACCACCCCCGGGAAGTGGGCGGCCCCGGCCGGAGCCCGGTGAGTCAGACTGGGGCCTGTCTCCCTCTGAGGCAGCCTGGCACCCGGGGCCCCAGCAGCAGGCTCGGTCCCGGTCCTCCCCGCCTCCTCCCGGCGCCGGCTCGCGGCTCCTTTCCCACCATGTGGGTCCCTTCCCGGCGGCAGCTGTGCTGGGCCTTTGCGGGGGCCTCGCTCCTCTCCGGGGTCTCCTTCCTGCTGCACCTCTGGGGAGCCAGCCTCTCGCCCAGCTTGGTTTTCTCCGCTCTGTGCCAGCGGCAGTGCCCCGGCCTAACCCGAGTGGCCTTCTTCTGCCTGCCGGGCACCCTTCTGGCCGCCAACGGCTCCTCGGCCCCCCCCGGGCCAAAAGCGGACCTCGAGCCAGGCATCTGGACCATCCAGCCGGAGGGGCGCTTCGGGAACCAGATGGGCCAGTACGCCACCCTGTACGCCCTGGCCAAGCTGAACGGGAAGCAGGCCTTCATCCTGCCCGACATGCACGCCACCCTGGCCCCGGTCTTCAGGCTCGGCCTCCCGGTGCTGGCCGCCGAGGCGGCCTCCCGGCTCCCCTGGAGCCTCTACCCTCTGCGAGACTGGATGGCCGAGGAGTACGGCCGGCTGGGCGACCGGGACGTGCTGCAGCTCACCGGCTTCCCCTGCTCCTGGACCTTCTACCACCACCTCCGGGCCGAGATCCGCCGAGAATTCTCCCTGCACCGGCACGTGCGAGAAGACGCCCAGGCTTTCTTGCACTGGGTGCGCCGGAGCCGGGGCGGGGGCAGGAACCTCGTCTTTGTGGGGGTCCACGTGCGCCGGGGCGACTACGTGGAGGTGATGCCCAAGCACTGGCGAGGCGTGGTGGCCGACCGTGCCTACCTGGAGCGGGCCCTGGGCTGGTTCCGGGCACGCTACCCGGACGTGGTCTTCGTGGTGACCAGCAACGGGATGCAGTGGTGCCGCGAGAACATCAGCCCCTCCAGAGGAGACGTGGTGTTCGCCGGCGATGGAGACGAGGCGGCCCCCGGCGCGGACTTTGCGCTGCTGACTCAGTGCAACCACACGGTCATGACCATCGGCACCTTTGGGTACTGGGCCGCCTACCTGGCCGCGGGGGAGACCGTCTACCTGGCCAACTACACCCTCCCCGACTCCCAGTTCCTCAAAGTGTTCAAGCCTCAGGCCGCCTTCCTGCCCGAGTGGACGGGCATCCCTGCCGACCTCTCCCCACTGCTGCCCTGACTGGGCCGGGCCGTCAGTGGCGCCTTTCTGGGGCCGCTGGGTAACAGTAAGAATGGGACCCGGCGGGAGCGGACGAGGGCTTGGGACGGCTTGGTCTTCCCCGAGGGGAGAGACCCTCAGAGGCTGGCAAGCCCCTTCCCCCTGTGGTGGATGCTATTGTATATTCTTTCTTAGAGCCCTGTGGGAGACACGGCTTCCCACCCTGGCCCTGGGCGACCTGGGCAACCTGGGCAAGGGGCTCCATCTTGTTTCCTCATTTTGCAAAAGGGAGGCATTAGACCGGGCATTTTTGCAGTCCCTTCCAGGAGGAGCCCCGGCCTGTGGGACTGAGCTGCAAACTCCCTCGTCTTGTCCCCAAGGCCAGAAGGGATGGGCAGGGGCTGGCTAGCCCTAGCAAGCAACATGGAGACACTGGGACTAGACCTCGGCCTTCTCAACCCTATCACTGCCTCAGTTTCCCCATCTGTACTGGGGGAAAGAAGGAGGGAACCAGAGAACAGAAGCCAGCCTCAGGTTGTTCTACCAGGGCCTAAGAAATGGGGGGTGGGGAGGGGAGTGGTTAGCTTCCTGGATTCATCTCAGGGATTTAAATATTAGGAAACATCGTATTTATCCAGAAAGCCCGAAGTCAATTAAAAATCCTTCTTGGTAGAACTTTCTGTGCTTTATTATTATTTTTTTGGGGGGGGGATCCAGAAACCGGGGAGGGGAGACTAGTCCTGGGAAGCTGGCCGGTCATCCTCACTCTTTCCAAAGTGGGCTGAGCCCCAGAGGCTCCTGGGAGTTAAGGGTCCAGCCGCCTCCGGGCCGAGGAGACCCCCCTGCCAGAAGGCAGAGGTCGGAGCTTCTAGTGCTTTGCGGGCGCGGGGGCTCAAACGCTATGCCCTCTCTATACTCCTATCCTCTCGGGGACCCAGTGCCCCGCCCCGATGTCCCCCACTCTGGGACCTCCCCAGCGCCCTCCTGTTCTGCTCAGGCGCCCCAAGTCTTAATGGGAAGCAGGGACTGTACGAGATAGACTGCATCTCCCAGAAGCTCCCTGGCTTCGGAGTTCTCTCGGCCAAGGGAACAACTTTCCCAGGGCTTGCTGGGAGTTGTAGTCTTAGGGTAGCACTGCCCACTCGGGCTGCAAGGGGAGCGCGAGAAGAGAGGAGCTTGAGCCCCTCGGGTGTTCCCCACGACTCCCAGTCGCAGTCCGGGATTCCACGGCCCTGTGAGTCACAGAGAGGCGATCCTGCCTATCCCCCCGAGGGCCCACCAATCAGCGTCCAATAGAACGGGGGCGGGGAGCGGTGTCTGAGGTCGGGGAAGAAGGGAACGGTTCACATGGCAGGGGTCTGACCTGGCCCTCACTCCCGGAGCGCGATAAGGGCTTAGAGATCCTCTCTAGCAGCTCGCGGACGCGAAGGGGACAGGTCTGCGGTAACCTCTGCCCCAGCTTTCCTGGAAGCTGTGGGACTACAGTTCCCAGCAGCGCCCAGGGAGCGGTAGCCTTATAGAACCGCTTTGTGCCTGAGGCGCGGTGACTTATGGGTGATGTAGTTAAAGCGGCGCTCCTGCAAGGTGGGTGGTGACTTCCGGACCCAAGAACTAGACGGGGCGCTCCAAAGTCTCCCTTCCTCTGGGCAATTCACGTCAAGGACCTTCCTTTTCTCCTTCCTAGGAGCACGCAAATTGGAAATTGGGCATACCCCAGCCCCTGAGTGACACACCCCAGCCTCTAATTTTACAGTGCTTTGGGATCTTTTCCGTGTTTGAGGATCACTTGCCAAAGGCTCAGGGGGAGGGAACTTCAAAAATGCCTTCCACAAATTTTGCAGATGAGGAAACTGAGGATCCAGACAGGGCAAGGCCTCGTTATATTAAGGGGAACCCCTCAGTTGGAGGCTCTCCAATTTTAGGCTCCCTTGAGATTTTTCACATCCTCGGGGTCCCCTAAGGCTCCCTGGTTTCAAATGGCAGTTAGAGCTGGGGGTCCCATGGAGCTCCCAGAGCAGGGCTGTTGACCATTGCCTTTAGGGCCGCGCCTGGAGGAGCCCCGTCGGGGATGCCCTGGGGCCGCGCTGAGTTTGGGCCGCACGGGCAGGGGCAGTCTCGGCTCTGCGTTGTCCATGGGATTCGCGGTCTTGGCCCTGGCCTTGAGCTGGCGCCGGGCCTGGGGCTGCGTTCTCTGCGATCCCGCAGTGGTGGCGGCACTGCGGGATCTAGAGCAGGACTATCTGCCCAGTCACCTGGACGTGGACCCCCAAGTTCTGCAGATCTTCGTGAGCCGGCTGGAGGAGACAGTGCGCCAGTTCATAGACCTGCCTTTTGACCCGAATTCCTACCAGGGCCTTATAGGTAACGAGCAGCTCCCGCAGTCCCGGGCCCCTGCCTGCCCCGCAGGGTACCCCGCTGGCGGGGTGACAGCGCTTAGGCGCGGCCCCAGTTGTCCTTCACCCCTTTTCTACAGATGAGCCCACGCTGAGCAAAGTTTCCTGGGACTTCCTGAAGGAGCTGAAGCGAGTCAGGGACAGCAACCTGAAAGGTGGGTGGTGATTGGGGCTCAAGGCGTGACGCTGGAGAAGGGGGCGTTGGGGAACGCGCCCACCACGCTCCTCCTGCCCCCCTGCAGACAGTTTCCTCTTGAAGGAGCTCACCTGGACGCTGCATATGCAGAAGGAGAACTTTGCCCGCCTGGTCGGGGAATTCCAGAGGAAAAGTGAGGAAGGGTCTTGGAGGGCCTGTCCCCCACCCCGGGCAGCACGGGAGCGTTTGCCCCCTGAGCCTGCAGCCTAGACCCTAGGAGAGCTCCGAGCTCTTTGCTCCGGCACCCTCCGTGGAACCCAACTCATTGGAGAAATCCCGCCCCCCCCTCCAATCCTATAACCTCTGCATCATTCCCATCATGCCCAGCGCCCTTTGCCGGGGCTCTCCTTCTTCTGGGGGGTCCGGGTTCTGGCCCCAGCCCCACTCCCTCAATGACTCCAGGGCCTGCAGGGCACCTCTACGGCAGCCCCAGGGAGGATCTCGGTCGCCTCCCTTTGGGGGGGTCCAGGCGCACACCCCCTCACTCATTGGCTAAAATCCGGGTTTCTTCTTCCCCACAGGTTTTTGCCCTAACAAATGCGGTGAGCGCCTGGCCCTCCCCTCCCCTGGCAGGCCTAGTTCCAGTGATCCCTCTAAGGATCTCAGGCTTCTACCTCTCGGGACTTGAGGACGTCTCCGGGCCCTTACTGGTCCCCGCCCTCTTCCCCTCCCCCACCCCTCGCAGGTCTCATGATGCAGACCCTCATCTGGTGCTTTGGGTGCGAGAAACAGGTGCACACCTGTCTCAAGTCTTTCGACTGCGGGGGTGAGCGGAGGCGGGGAGCGGAGGCCGAGCTCGGAGGCTGGGGCGGGGCCTGATCGCCAGCCCGCGGCTAATGCTCACTCCTCTACTCAGAACAAAACGTGCGGGTGTTCGAGTATGGGGACATGGTCTTGGACTGTGAGCTGAGCTGGCACAAAGCGGCCGAAGGGCTCACGGACTACCAGTTCTATAAGGTATTTACTCCTGGCCACCTGGGCCCCAGGGACCCCCACTGCCCTAGGGACGATCTTCCCCCCCCCGGACGTGAATGGAGGCGCCCATTGGGACTCGATGTGCCACGAGTGCGGCTCTCGGAGAACGCTAGCCCCGCCCCAGGCCCCCCGACGGGCCGGACAGCTGCCCTGACCCTCGCGTGTCCATCCCCGGGGGGCTGGGGCCAGGTCTGGCCAAACGGCTCGGAAGTGCTCATCAGCCGGAGCCAGGAACCCGCCCTCACCAAGCCCATGGTGTCCCTGGAAGACGCGGGCGTGTACCGCTGCATCCTGGGCACAGTCCGCAAGGGGAACCCCGCCACCGTCATCACTTACCGCGTGCAGGGTCAGCCTTCTTTCTCCTAGACCCACCTACAAGCTACCACCGGGGGGCGGGGCCTCGGGAAGGTTTGCCAGAGGATAGGGGCGGGCCGGGCCGTGGGGGCGGATCCCGGGGGCGGGGCCTGTGCACCTGGGCCCGGGTCTGGCTCCTCTCCGACCTTCCCCACAGTGATTTCAGGACAGGAGGAAGATCACTAATCTTCGGATTCTGGTCAAAGGCCGAATACTAGGCCCAGTCCGAGTACTGAGACCAGTGTACACCTGAATCAGGTTGGGGGTCCGAGTCTAGCCCCCACCCCGATCGGACCAAGCCGAGCAGTCCGTGGACTCTCCATGGTCACAAGCCCCGCCCCACAGTTGACCCGGAGTCCGACCGGGAAGAACCGTACCCTCTGACTTCGTCTTCGCTTCCGAGGAAGACGTTGGCGACGACTCTAAAATTACCGGCCGCGGATGAGCCCGACTCTGAGGCCGAGGCCAGCTCGGAGGCCGACCTCGGGCCGTGCACGGGGCAGGGAGATGTCTTCGTGGACTCAGGCCAGAACGCCGCCAGAATCCTGAGCATCACCCTCATCTGCCTAGTGGCTGGTGGGGCGGCAGCGGTACTGGGGAGCCTGGCGCTGACGTGAGCACTGGGCGCGGCCGGAGCCCCAGGCCAGGCCAGAGCTGGAGGCTTGGAGGCTAAAGGGGCGGCGCCACCAGGGCGGGAAGAGGGAGGGAAGGGCCAGGGTCCGACGGCTACCACCGCACTGTCCAGGGAATCGGCGGAGGGTGAAGGAAGGGTTTCAAGGTGCGACGCCAGCTGCCTTACCCTCTCCGGCCTCCCTTTCAGCCTCTATTGCGCCCGCAAGGCGGGTCTCACCCTGGCCGGGACAGGGAAGCAAAGTCAGGAAAAGAGCAGCAGCCAGTTTTCCGGGATGGATCCTTCAGCTCCGGAGCCCGCAAGTTCGGAGCACCCCGTACCTGTCAGTCAATAAAAACGTCCTCTCTTTCTCTGTGTCTGTGACTCAGTCCAACAATTCAGGCCTAGGAGGGGCTTCGAGTATCCTCGAGGGCGCGGACCTGGGCTCCAGAGTGGAATAGGGACCCAGTCACTTTCGTTCCCGGGACGGCCGGGGCCCCAAATGGGGCGGAAATTGGAGAAATAGGATTGGCCAAGCGCTGGGGGGCGCTGGACGCCCGGGTCGTGCCCGTCCCAGACGCGCGTCGCTCCCCTCCCCCCTCCCCGCTCCTGACAGGACGCCCCCTCCCCGCTCTTCCTGCTCGGCTTCCTCTCGCCTTTTCCTGTCCTGTTCCCACCCAGAGCCAGGAGCACCAGGATCCAGGCGGTAGCAGGACCCAAGCCTCACCTCGGGAGCCACAGGCCGCGGCCTCGGGAGGAGGGTGAGTCCCTGGCGTTCAGGGCCTCTAGCTCCTCGGGGACCGCGGTGGCCGCTCCAGATGCCCTGTCCCGCTTGAGAATCCGGACGCTCTTGTATCCCCGCAGGAGATGCTGTCGGGAGAGCGGAAGGAGAGCGGGAGCCCCCGCTTTGGGAAGCTCCATCTCCCCGCCGGCCTCTGGATCAACTCCCCGCGGAAGCAGCTGGCGAAGCTGGGGCGCCGCTGGCCCAGCGCCGCCTCAGTGAAGTGAGTGCGAGCCCCTCTCCAGGGACCCAGGAGTCCCCTTCCCCTCAGGAGATCCACGCATTTGGCGATCCGAGACCCCACCCCTTCCCTAAGGGATTTGGAGAAACCCAGACCGTAGGGGGGGAGGAGGGGAGGGCTGAGCCCCTTTCAGGGACCCCACCTCCTCCTTTTCTCGGGGTCCCAGAAGTCCACCACAACTCCAACAGAACAAGGAGCCTCAAAGTTTCCTTTCCCCCGAGTGTCAGGGCCCCCAGAAGCGTACCCCCATGTTTCAGCGTGTCTGAAATCCCCCTTAACCCTCCCACCCCCACTCTCCATTTCTCATGAGTCTCCCTCAATTTTTTTTTTTTTTTTTGGGTCTGGATCTCCCCTCCCCCTTCCTTTTCTGTCTGTTCCTCTCTGCTCTCCCCCTTCCCCTTCTGTCTCCGTGTGTGTCCCTCCCTCCCCACCCCCGTCTCTCTCCTTCCTCCCTCCCCTTTTGTGTCTGTGTATGTGTCTCTCTCCCCCCCTTTCTCCTGTCTCTCCTCTCCTCCCCGCCTCTACATCTCCCTTTTCCCCCCTCTTCCTTCCTCCGTCCATCGTCTCTCTCTCCCTCCCCTTGATGTTCTGTCTCCTCTGCCCATCTCTCTTTCTTCCCTCCTTCTCTTTCCCTACCTCCCTCCTATCTCTCACTGTCTTTCTCCTCCCCTTTTCTCTCCCCTCCTCTATTTCCCCTACCTCTACGACTCCCTTTCCCCCCTTTCTTCCTTCCTCCGTCCATCGTCTCCCTCTCCCTCTTCCTCCCCCTTGTTCTGTCTCCTCTGTCCATCTCTCTCCTTTCCTCCCTTCCTCCCTCTATCTCTCTCCTCCCCTTCTCTATTTCCCCTGCCTCTACATCTCCCTCCCCCCCCACTCTTCTTTCCTCCGTCCATCGTCTGCCTCTCCCCTTGTTCTGTCTCCTCTGCCCATCTCCTTCTCTCTCCTTTCCTCCCTCCCTCTTGTGTTTTTCCCTATCTCCCTCCTGTCTTTGTGTCTCACTGTCTCTCTC
>JAJPUD010035487.1:0-10294 GCA_023553655.1 Myrmecobius fasciatus | reverse complement strand
CACTCATTTCTATTAAAAACAGTAGAGAGAATAGAAATAAAGGCATATTTCTTTAAAATAAGAAGTAATGTCTGTCTAAATCTTATAGCAGGCATTATTTGTAATTAAGAGAAGTTTGACACATACCCAGTAAGATCATGGGTGAAACAAGGATGCTCATTATCACCACTATTATTCAACATTGTACTAGAAATTTTGGCTTTTACAATAAGAAAATAAAAATAAATTAAAGGAATTTGAATGGGCAATGAGCAAATAAAACTATCACTCTTTGCGGACAATATGATGATATAGTTAGAGAATACTAGAAAATCATCCAAATACCTACTGAAAAGAATTCACAGCTTTAGCAAAGTTTCACTATGCAAAATAAACTCACAGAAATAATAAGCATTTATATATATACACATATATATATACATATATATATATTATTGACTTGTAATTGCTGTAATCTCTTTGTTAATATTTTAAAATAAGGTCAAAATGGATCAATTATTTGGGCATGAGAATGATACCATAAACAAATTAGTAGAACAAGGAATAATTTACCTATCATATCTTTGGACAAAAGAGGAATTTATGAACAAAGAAGAACTAGAGAAAATTACAAAAGGTAAAATGGACAGCTTTGATTATATTAAATTAAAAAGGTTTTGTACAAATGAAACCAACAGAAACAAGATTAAAAGGGAAGTACAAAGCTGGGGGGGGAATCTTTACAGTCAGTATTTCTGATAAAAGTTTCATTTTTAAAATATATAAAAAAAACTCTGTCAAATTTATAAGAATACAAGTCATTCCCCAAGTGATAAATGATCAAAGGATATGAACAATTTTTAGAAGATGAAATTAAAGTCATCGACAGTTATATGGAAAAAGGATCTAAATCACTATCAATTATAGAAATGTAAGTTAATACAACTCTGAAATACCACCCCAAACCTTTCAGATTGGTTAAGATGACAGGAAAAGATAATAAATGTTGGAATTGATATAGGAAAACTGGGACAAGAATGCAATATTAGTGGATTTGTGAAATGATCCAACCATTATGGAGACCAATCTGGAACTATGTCCAAAGGACTATAAAACTGCATACCCTTTAACCCTGCAGTGCCGTTACTGGGTCTGTATCTCAAGGAAATCATAAAGGAACCACATGTGCAAAAATGTTTGCAGCAGCTCTTTTTGTGGTGGTAAAGATTTGAAAAATGAGTGGATGCTCATCAATTGGGGAATGGCTGAACAACACATGGTATAAGAAGGTGAAAGGATATTATTGTTCTATAAAAAATAAGAAGCTAATGTTAGAAAGGTCTGGAGAGATTTACATTAACTGATGCTGAGCAAAACAAGCAGAACCAGGTATACATTGGACTCAATAACAGAAGAATATGTGATTATCAGCTATAAACAAGTTGATTCTTCTCAGTGATCCAGTGATTCAAGCAAAAGAGTTTTGACAGAAAATGCCATCTGCATCTAAAAAAAGAATTAAGGAAACTGAATGTAAATCAAAACATGCTATGCTTACTTCTTTTTTTTCTGATTTTTTTTCTCTCCCATTGTATTTCTCTTTTGCTCTGATTTTTCTCTCCCAACATGATTCATTATGCAATGTGTATTAAAAATTTAAAAAAATAGTACTAAGTATCTGAGGTTAATTTGATTTCAGGCATACCTGATTCTAATTTGGAACTCTATGCATCTTATTATGTAACTGACCTGTTAAAGCATGAAAAAAAGGTATTGGACTATGATTGAAAAGATTTGGGTTTATAACCTGACTCTTCCACTGACTTAAATAAGTCATTTCATGTCTTTAGGCCTTGGTTTCCTCATTCACACAATATGTTGAGAAAAATGATTTCTAAGATTCCTTTCAAATAAGTGGAGTGAGATGAATAGACCATTATGAAGACTAATCTTGAATGAATCTGTCCTTAGTAGAAGCAATTTTCAGATTACATCCTTCAAGGTGTATTTCCTTGAGGACATATGGTATAAGAGATAGAAAGGCAAATTTATAATAGTGAAGGATTCAAATCCCACCTTGAAATTTTCTAACTCCATCGTTTTAGGTAAATCACTTAATTTCTTCTTGTCTCCATTTCCTCATCTATAAAATGGGTCCCTGGAACTTTGATAAGAAGCCTTGTACAGCTAGGTCTCAATGGGTGAAAATGACTCTCATGATTGGTTTCATTATTTGATTTAATAGTGCATATTTCCATTATACTGGAATCAATTATCATATTTTGTATAACATCAATTAATGAAAATTCTAATACATGCAACCACTTGAGGGGATTCATTGTTTACACTAATTGGGACTAGAAATGTAGTAGAAAAAACACTTGCTAGCAGTCCTAGCTTCCATTATAATTCTTATACAAAGTATCCCCAAAATCTTGGTACTCTTTTAAGTTATCAACACACAAGATGGAACATCCTATGTTTGCTGTCTAGGCACCCTGATAAATTACTACAAACTCTCTGAGCTTCAACTTTTTAAGTTGAAAATGGAGATAGTTATACTTGTGATATTCATGTCATAGGGTTGTTGTAGAGGTCAAAGGAGATATACATATATATGTATATGTGTGTGTATTCACATATAAATATATATGTATATGTAAAAAATTCATTTCAACAGACACATTTATTAACTACCTGCTGTATGAAGGCAATATGCTGAGCATAAGAAAGAGCTTTTAAAATTGCAAAGTAGTATTATGTAAATTATTATTTTTCTTTATAACAATAACTCATATTGTTGTAAGTAGTGGTCGTTACTGAAAGGTACCTAGATGACACTGATATCAACTTTTAGATTTGGAATTCCATCTGGGTCTCTAAGAAACAAAAATATCTATGTTAATACAAAAAACTAGACATACATAACAGAACAACTAATAATACTTCTAGAATAGTACCGTAGCCATCATTTATTTTTCTCTTACAGATTCTTTAAATGTTCTGTCAGTAGGACTTTACTTTTGCTAATTAAGATCTATTCAATTATTCAAATAACAGATTTGGATAAATTTTCAAAGCATAGAGGAAGTAGTAGAAACTTACAAATAAAATCTCGTTATTTGGTAAAGGAATTTGTGCAACTACAACATATGCATGACTTTGAACTTCACCCCATAATGGCTTGTCCTCTTTTCCATATGGGGCAGCTTGAAATCCCTGCCTTCAGTGATTGTGATAAGAGAGGCAGCAAAATAATTTTGAATACTCTTGTGCTAACAAGCTGTCTGCATTTGGGACTATGTCTACCATTGGGTACATGAGAATGAATGGCACAATTCATTCTGTAACATTTTTGAAGGCTGCTAAAATATTTCCCAAAATATTTGGGGATTTGTGCCTCTTAGACAATATAATCTGAAATTAAATAGAAACTTTGTATAAGGTCTCATAGCAACCTCTGTAATCTCTTTTCCTCTAATTTTAGAAGTTTAAGAGTAAAATTTTTTAGTAGAAGCTGTTCCTAATGACAACATTAAGTTGTTGGACATTTTCCTTTATTTTCTCACTATATTTTCCCCTCTTAAACTTTGTTATTAGAGAAGATGCTTTAGACATTGCCTGAGGGATTTTATTATATACTTTATGTGTGGATGTGTTTGTATTTCCCATATCTACCTGAAAAAAATTGCCTAAGGATAAATTCAATTAAATTGAGTTCAATCCAACTAATTGTTAATAGTTCATGGGATCATGGATTAAGAGGTAGAAGAGACCGAGTTGTTGTGTAGGATAACCCTCTCATTTCACAAATCAAATGTATTAAATTACTTCTGTGAATTCCCTACAAAACATGTGGAGAATCAGAAATTTGAACTAATCCCTTTTACTTCAAAAACAATTACTCTTTCTACTATCCCACAAAATTCCCTCCTCCTTTTTATAGATAAATGGCATATAGTCACTAAAGGTCATGTAATTAATAAATAGATCAATTAAAATTCCATCTTAGCTACTAATGTAACAAATTTTTAACTTTCATGAAAATTCAATTTTTCATCAATTAAATTCAGTTGACATATATTGAATGCAAGTCTAAGAGTGAGCAGTTTATATCTTTACCATAATTAATGTAAACATCAAAAGACCTATCAAAGATATAAATTAGATGAGAAAAATTGCTTAATAAGTTAGGGAAGAATGAAATATTTGGATGAAAACAAATAAAAGCATAGAGGATATACTTCATGATTGACTTAAAGAATCAGACACATTTCTGGGTCTATTTATAATTCAATAAGCCACCTTTGCAATTCATAGTTCAGCAATGAAATGATAAAATTTCATAAACTTTAAAGTTGAGAAACATTAAGAGATTTACCTTTGCATCTATACCAAAAGGCAGTGCAGGGGGGTGCGAATAAGTGAAGATAGTGGGAGTTACATTCCCTCTCTCACTTACAGTGACATCAGATAGACTGCACCAATGGGAGGGACGGTATCAAACTGAGAATAGAGAAACTGAGGAAAAGCTAAATACAACAATAGGGGCAGTTTTAGGAGCCATGGGCATCACTTCTCAGAACCCAACAGAGAGCTACAGCTCAAGGGAACTTTATTTAAGTAAGGTCTCCATAAAAAGACAGAATAAATCCAGTAATCTGGAGAGATGAATTACCTCTTTGCCACATATGTATACTATATGCCATTTACATAGTTTTGCTCTAAGTTTGAGTCCAATTTTTCTAAGGATTTCTTTATATTTGAGAAATAATGCTCTAAATTTCTGGGAGAAGGTGTAATTATTATAGCAATTACTCTTACAACATGGTAGTGTGTGTGTGTGTGTGTGTGTGTGTGTGTGTGTGTGTGTGTGACCCTGGGCAATGCTTTTATATTTTAGTAAATGTACCTTAATAAGTACTAATTAACTTTCTGATAACAGCGGCTGTGGTGTGCCATAGCCCTTTAGGGTTATCCCTAATAACTATTAGGAATGTCATCTCCATAATGGGGCTACAACCTTCTAGTGACAGTAAGAGTTGGGAAAAGTGAGCCCAGAAGTAACACTATCTGTTAAGAGCAAGTCATTAGGTATGAACCTAATGAAGTACACTTCCTTTGAGAAATATATGATGTACTGTGTGTGTGTGTGTGGGGGGGTAATGCATGTTTTCAAATAAGTTTAATGCTATTGAAAATGAAAAAGAGTAACTTACAATTATTAAAAAGGAAATTATTAGCAATTTATGTGTCCAATGATAGGCTGAAAAAACAATTTATAGAAAATAAATTAATGCTTATAATATGGACTGTCCAAATTAATAAAAGAAAAAAAAATAAATTTTTAAAATAATGCAATATCATAAAAGTAAATTGAATAAGTTATGAATTATTTCTCAAAAGGAAAAAAAAGAACTCAGTAACTTGATAAATAAATTCAAACATTGAAAGAGTAATTAATTCCTATACTACATAACTTGTCAACAATAATAAAAATTAGAAGTTGTCATTTCAATCTGTGTCTCTGATGCAAATAATGTTTTGATACCTCAACTAGAAGAGACAGAGCTGAGAAAGAAAATGATACAACGATATCCTTAATGATCATAGATGCTAAAATGTTAAGTAAAATATTGGTCAGTAGTAAACAACAATAATTTAAAGAGATTACATGCATTATAAATAGTTTGATTTTCTATCAGGAATGCTCAAATACTCCTGAACCCCCAAATTAAATGTTTGACTATGAAGAATGGTGGACAGCTAAGTTTTGCAATGTTTTAGATTACTGGTCTTAAAGTCAGAAAGGCTCATCATCCTTATTTCAAATCTGGCCTCAGATACTTGCTTGCTGTGTGACCCTAGGCAAGTCACAAAACCCCATTTACTTTCATAACTTCATCTATAAATGAGCCAGAGAAGAAAATGGCAAGTCACTCCAGTATCTTTGCCAAGGAAATCACAAACAGAAACACAAAGGTTTAAACAAGACTGGAAAATGGTGTAAACAAAAAAAAATAGAATGGAACAAAATTATGATTTAAAAATATAAAATTTAATAAATCTTAATAGTTCCCACTTAAGCTTATTAAAATCATAGGTTTAGAGCTAAAAGCTCCTTTGAAAGCTTTGGTTTCATTTTTCTTTTTCTTTTACAAATGAGGTCCAACAATATGAAATTGTTTAACCAAAGTCATAGCGCTGAATGTAGTAGAGTGACTATCAAAATCTAGGGTCTTTTACCTCAGCTTCACTATATTTATACTGCCCCATACTTATGCCTTTAATAATATTTTTAAATTCACAAATCTTTTTCCCCTAAGAGCTTTGTGGTGAAAACAAAGTATAGACTATATCTTCATAAGGAAACCAAAACTGATAATTAAGTTCCTTGGCCAAAATCACAAAATCAAATATGGGAAATAAAAGTTGACCTTATAGTCAACTTATGACCTCAAATATTATTAGGTGCTGAGTCTTATAACTAGTAAATGACTGAGGCTATATTTAAACATAAATATTCCTAACTCTAAGCCTGTCTAACACTTTATCCACTACACTACTTTTCTCCTTCTATAATGGAATCACAAAAGTCCAAATGTAACTATTGTAAACTGGTCACAATCTGTGTTAACCAGATTGTTCAAGATACTCCTCTATTTAGAATGATGGAAGTTCTCAGTAAATATCCCTAAATTAGCAATGAAGCTGGATGGTTTTACTCATTTCACATGTGACTAATACTGTGAAAATTCCAGCTAGTAATTGCATTCACTCTATTCTATGATATTATTCAGCTATTAAAACATTGAGTAAAATTGCAACTTTAACTTGACCTTATTCATCAAACTGCAGAGTACCCTGTGAAATGTGCAAGCGGTCCAACCAAGTAAAATAGTTATTAGCCTTGCAAAATATGAAAGGAGTAGGCAATAATTATTATTTTTGTCAGAAATTTTTCCTTAGTTTAGACTACTATTCCTTAAATTTTTGTTAATATTATTTTTATTAGTAGCTATGCAACCAAATATAACCTACACATATACCAGTTTTGCTTCAGTCGCTTCACCTACATTGCCAGGGGGATGGATTTAATGATCTTAGAGGCCTTTTCAACCTCTCTAATATTTCTGAAATGGCAACTGGCAATATTGAGCAAGAAATTGCTGAAATAGCACAACTTTTTAAAATGGGTAATAACTCTTAGGACAGGAGTTTAAAAATAGGAACTGCCACAATGCAATTTATCCTTAAAAATGAATTCTGACTCCACCCACTAGTTAATAAACTAATGACAGCCTAAAGAAATTTTAACTGTGAGTATTCTCCAAGATAATCATTTGAAAATCATGCTATCACATATTTTCAGTTTTTAATAATTTGGGCATAATTAATATTATAATCATGTGTAGTTTTGTTAGCTAACATCATGAACAGAAACTATTGCTATCATTTTATTTCCCAACCATTACAATTGATTACTTAAGCACAAGGATGCTGGTATGGACTACAACAGATAGAGAATGGTTATAATTAAAACTGGTAGTAACACCTCTCTTCATCTTTAAAATATCCATCTTTATTTCTCACTGCTCTTTAACCAACTATGACTATTGACTACTCATATTAGAATTCATTTTCTTTGCTACCCAAACCTCTAGACAAAAAGTTAATAGTATGTAATTAAAATCCAGGTAGAAGAATTCACTCTTCAAATAAATTCTCTGGTGATTTCTGTGGTTAAGCAAATTTCTTTCATGATACCAGCTATTATGGTGCCACACACAAGGTTTTCCCTTAAAAAGATTCATCTTTTAAATGCTATAATTCTTATGTTATTGTTTTGCTGTATAACAACATTTAATGAGGGACTTCCTTCTGGGGGTGGAGCAATGGTGGCGAGATCAGACAGGAGTCTCTGTAACCTTCTCTAACCTCCCCTCAAACCAACAACATATGAAGCCTCTAGACTGATTTTGAAGCAAAAAAATCCATAATATCTGGACAACAAAATGATTCTAGAAGGAGATACTCTGGAAGAACCTCAAAACAGGTCTGTTTTAATTGGGCAGGGGGGTGGTCTGCTGAACCCAGACTACAGGGGAGGTAGACCAGGGCAGGGAGCTGGAGCAGGGAGCTGGAACAGGAGTCAGAACAGGAGTGGGAGCATTGTGCTTTTCACACACCTGGGAGTCTTCTGCGGGCCTCTTGGACCAATCTGTCCTGATTGTGGGCAGGTGGTTTGGAGGGTCTGCCTTTTGAGGGGGACAGATTGTGAACCACTGAACCCCTGATGAGCATCAGACCTAGCTGCCATTACACAGAACCTTAAAGCAATCAATCAATCAACAGGACTGATCAGCACCTGAAATAATTCAATCAGCAGAGCTGCCCAGTACCTGAAATAATTCAATCAGCAGAACTGCCCCAGGGTGAACTAAAGCAGCTGTTGCACCTTTGCCCTAAACAGACCTCACACCTTTAAAAAAAATGAATAAAAAACCAAAAAGAGCTCTCACCATAGAAAACTTTTATGGAGGGAGGGAAGAACAGACCTCAAATCCTGAGGCCCCGAAAGGTAAAGCAACTCCAGAAAAAGGCCCAAAGAGAGACATAAACTGGTCTCCATGTCACAAGGCTTTCTTTGAAGATTACATAAAAAATCTTAAAAGAGAGTTAGAAGAAACATGGGGAAACGAAATGAGATCACTGCAAAATAAAATAGAAAAAATGGAAAAAGAAGGCAATGAACAAAAAAATGTAATTGGTCAATTGCAAAAAGAACTAAAAACAGTAACTGAAGAAAATAAGACATTAAAAATTAGAATCGAACAAGTGGAAATGAATGACTCATCAAGACTTCAAGAATCAGTCGAACAAAAACAAAAAAATGAAAAGATAGAGAAAAACATGAAATATCTCCTAGGAAAAACAACTGACCTGGAAAATAGTTCTAGGAGAGACAATCTAAGGATTATAGGGCTTCCTGAAAGCCATGATGAAAAAAAGAACCTAGACACGATATTCCAAGAAATCATAAAAGAAAACTGCCCTGATATTTTAGACCCAGAAGGCAAAATACTCCTTGAAACAATCCACCGATCACCTCCTGAAAGAAACCCAAAAATTAAGTCCCCCAGAAATATCGTGGCTAAATTCCAGAACTATCATACCAAGGAAAAGGTATTACGAGAAGCCAGAAAGAAACAATTTAAATATCGGGGAGCCACAATTAGAATCACACAGGACCTAGCAGCTTCTTCTTTGAAGGATCGAAGGGCCTGGAATCAGATATTCCAAAGAGCAAAGGAACTTGGATTACAGACAAGAATAAGTTACCCAGCTAGAATGAGCTTTATCTTCCAGGGAAGAAGATGGTCATTCAATGATATAGGAGAATTTTACCTATTTCTACTGAAAAGACCAGAACTGAACAAAAAATTTGATCTACAAACACAGACCACAAGAGAAATATAAAAAGGTAACAAGAAAAAAAAACTCTTGAGAACTATATTTATGTTATAGATACTTATAGAATGAGGGTTGTTTTTATGAATCTATTATTACATTATGATTATGTTATGATTACTGTGATTTTATTATTATTATGATATGATTACTGTGATTTTACGATTATTATGATATGTTTATTGTGATTTTATGATTATTATGATATGATAAACTGAAAAAGAAATTAGAGGTAGATAAGGGATAACACTGGAAGAAGAGGAAAAGAAGGTAACATAAGGGAAATTACATCACATGTAGAGGCAAAGAAAACCTATAATGATTGAGGAGAGAAAAGGGAGGGGAATGAGAATTGGGTTACTCTCCATCTCATCAGATTTGGCTCTGAGGGAATCATAGACTTATAAGGAAACTGGAGGGAAGGTGGGAAAGAAGGGGTGGGTGGGGCTCTAAAGGGGAAGGATTGTTTGAGGGAAGTGGTTTTCAAAAGCAAAAGAGTAGGGAGGAGGGAAAGGGGATAAGAAAGAGAAAAGCATAAGCTAGGGTAAATAAGATGGCAGGAAATACAGAATTAGTTATTTTAACTGTGAATGTGAATGGAATGAACTCTCCCTTAAAGCAGAAGCAGATAGCAGACTGGATTAAAAACCAGAATCCAACAATATGTTGTATACAAGAAACACATCTAAAACATAGAGATACTTACAGGGTGAAGGTAAAAGGCTGGAGCAGAAACTATTATGCTTCAGGTGAACAAAAAAAAGCAGGGGTAGCAATCCTGATCTCAGACCAAGTAAAAGCAAAGATAGACTTCATTAAAAGAGACAAAGAAGGAAATTATATC
>JAJPUD010035485.1:0-10294 GCA_023553655.1 Myrmecobius fasciatus | reverse complement strand
GATAGATCTAATCAAAAGAGATAAGGAAGGAAACTATATTTTATTAAAGGGTACCATAGATAATGTAGCAATATCTATACTAAATATATATGCACCAAGTGCAATAGCACACAAATTCCTAGGGGAGAAATTAAGAGAGATGCAAGAAGTAATAGACAGCCAAACGATACTAGTGGGGGATCTCAACCTTGCTCTCTCAGAATTAGATAAATCAAACTACAAAATAAACAAGAAAGAAGCTAGGGAGATAAACCAATTGTTAGAAAAGTTAGGTATGATAGATCTATGGAGAAAGTTGAATGGAGACAGTAGAGAGTTTACTTTTTTCTCAGCAGTCCATGGAACCTATACAAAAATTGACCATGTATTAGGGCATAAAAACCTTAAAATCAAATGCAGAAAGGCAGAAATAGTAAATGCATCCTTTTCAGATCATGATGCAATAAAAATCACATGCAATATAAGGCAAGGAGAAAATAAACCAAAAGGTAATTGGAAATTAAATAATCTAATTCTAAAGAATGAATGAGTGAAAGAGCAAATCATAGACACAATCAATAATTTCATCCAGGAGAATGACAATAATGAGACAACATACCAAAATTTGTGGGATACGGCCAAAGCGGTTATAAGGGGCAATTTTATATCTCTAGATGCTTACTTGCATAAAATAGAGAAAGAAAAGATCAATGAATTGGGCTTATTATTAAAAAAACTAGAAAAAGAACAAATTAAAAACCCTCAATTAAATACCAAACTGGAAATTCTAAAAGTAAAAGGAGAAATTAATAAAATTGAAAACAAGAAAACTATTGAGTTAATAAATAAAACTAAGAGTTGGTTCTATGAAAAAACCAACAAAATAGATAAGCCTTTAGTTAATTTGATAAGAAAAAGGAAAGAGGAAAATCAAATTGTTAGTCTCAAGAATGATAAGGGAGAACTTTCCTCCAATGAAGAGGAAATTAAAGCAATAATTAGGACTTACTTTGCCCAACTTTATGCCAGTAAGTTTGATAATCTGAATGAAATGGAGGAATATCTACAAAAATATAGATTGCCCAGGTTAACAGAAGAGGATATAAATTATTTAAATACTCCTATATTAGAAAAAGAAATAGAACAAGCCATTAACCAACTCCCTAAGAAAAAATCTCGAGGGCCAGATGGATTTACATGTGAATTCTACCAAACATTCAAAGAACAATTGATTCCAATACTACACAAACTATTTGAGAAAACTGGGACAGAAGGTATATACTGCCAGAATCCTTCTATGAGACCGATATGGTGCTGATACCTAAACCAGGTAGGGTAAAAACAGAGAAAGAAAATTATAGGCCAATTTCCCTAATGAATATTGATGCAAAAATCTTGAATAAGATATTAGCAATGAGATTACAGAAAGTCACCCCCAGGATAGTACACTATGACCAAGTAGATTTATACCAGGAATGCAGGGCTGGTTCAATATTAGGAAAAGTATCAGCATAATTAATTATATTAATAACCAAATTAACAAAAACCATATGATTATCTCAATAGATGCAGAAAAAGCCTTTGACAAAATCCAACACCCTTTCCTATTAAAAACACTAGAGAGTATAGGAATAAATGGGCTTTTCCTTAAAATGATTAGTAGCATCTATTTAAAACCATCAGCAAGCATCATATTTAATGGAGACAAACTAAAACCATTCCCAATAAGATCAGGAGTGAAACAAGGCTGCCCACTGTCACCATTACTATTTAATATTGTATTAGAAATGTTAACTTTAGCAATAAGAGAAGAAAAAGAGATAAAAGGAATCAGAGTAGGTAATGAAGAAACCAAATTATCACTCTTTGCAGATGACATGATGGTATATTTAGAGAACCCTAGAGACTCAACTAAAAAACTACTAGAAACAATTCACAACTTTAGCAAAGTGGCAGGATTCAAAATTAATCCACATAAATCATCAGCATTTTTATATATTACCAACAAAGTTCAGCAGCAGGAGATATAAAAAGAAATTCCATTCCAAATAGCAGATGATAGGATAAAATATTGGGGAATCTATCTGCCAAGGAAAAGTCAGAAACTATACGAACTAAATTACAAAACACTTTCCACACAAATAAAATCAGACCTAATCAATTGGAAAAATATGAAGTGCTCATGGGTAGGCAGAACGAACATAATAAAAATGACAATACTACCCAAACTAATCTACTGATTTAGTGCCATACCAATCAAACTCCCAAGAAATTATTTTACAGACCTAGAAAAAATAGTAGCAAAGTTCATTTGGAAGAACAAAAGGTCAAGGATTTCAACGGGAATAATGAAAAAAAAGGCAGATGAAGGTGGCCTTGCTGTACCAGATCTAAAACTATATTATAAAGCAGCGGTCATCAAAACCGTTTGGTACTGGATAAGAAATAGAGCAGTTGATCAGTGGCACAGGATAGGTTATCAGGACAACCTAGGCATTAACCTTAACAATCTAGTGTTCGATAAACCCAAAGACCACAGCTTTTGGGATAAATACTCTCTATTTGGCAAAAACTGCTGGGAAAATTGGAAACTAGTGTGGAAGAAATTAGGGCTTGACCCATACCTAACACCACATACCAAGATAAGATCTAAATGGGTTCATGATCTAGATATAAAGAGGGACTATGTAAGCAAGTTAGAGGAACATAATATAGTTTATCTCTCAGACCTGTGGAGATGGAACAAATTTATGTCCAAAGAAGACTTGGAACTCCTAATTGAACACCAGATGGATAATTTTAACTATATTAAGTTAAAAAGTTTCTGTACAAACAAAACAAATGCAGACAAGATTAGGAGGGAAGCATCAAATTGGGAAATCATCTTTACATTTAATGGTTCTGATAAAGGCCTCATTTCTAAAATACATAGAGAATTGTCTCATATATATAAGAATTCAAGCCACTCTTCAATAGATAAGTGGTCAAGGGATATGAACAGACAATTTTCAGATGAAGAAATTAAAACCATCTCTAGTCATATGAAAAATTCCTCCAAATAACTGTTGATCAGAGAAATGCAAATTAAGACAACTCTGAGATACCACTACGCACCTACAGTCAAATTGGCTAAAATGACAGGAAAAGATAACGATGAACGTTGGAGAGGATGTGGAAGGGCTGGGACACTAATACATTGTTGGTGGAACTGTGAACGGATCCAAACATTCTGGGGAGCAATTTGGAGCTCTGCTCAAAAAGTTGTCAAACTGTGCATACCCTTTGACCCAGCAGTGTTTCTACTGGGCCTATATCCCAAAGAGATCTTAGAGGAGGGAAAGGGACCCACATTTGCAAGAATGTTTGTGGCAGCCCTTTTTGTAGTGTCTAGAAACTGGAAACTGAAGGGATGCCCATCAACTGGAGAGTGGCTGAATAAATTATGGTATATGAATGTTATGGAATATTATTGCTCTGTAAGAAACGACCAGCAGGATGATTTCAGAGAGGCCTGGAGGGACTTGCATGAACTGATGCTGAGTGAAACGAGCAGAACCAGGAGATCATCATGCACAGCAACAACAGTATTACATGATGATCAATTCTGATGGACATGGATCTCTGCAATAAAGAATTGTCTCAAACCAGTTCCAATTGTTCACTGAAGAAAACCATATACACCCAGAAAGAGGGACTTGAAATATGGACCACAACGTAACATTTTCATGATCTCTATTGACATTTGCTTGCATTGTGTTGCCTTTCTCTGATTCTTTTTTTTTCTTGTAGATAGGATTTTTCTTGCATAACTTCTCAAGCATTTCAACATTATTAGCATGTAGTGGACTTCCTGCCATCTAGGGGAGGGGAGGGGACTGGGGGTAAAATTTGTATTGGAAAGCTTTGTAAAGATCAATGTTGGGGAACTACCCATACATATGTTATACAAATAAAAAGCTTAAAAAAAAAGAAATAGGTGAAATTCACCTATATCATTAATGACCATCTTCTTTCCAGGAGGATAATGCTCATTCTAGCTGGATAGGTTATTCTTGGCTGTAATCCAGGTTCCTTTGCCTTTCAGAATATCTGGTTCCAGGCCCTTCAATCCTTCAATGTGGAGACTGACAAATCGTGTGTGATTCTAATTATTGATTCTTGGTATTTGAATTGTTTCTTTCTAGCTGCTAGCAGAATCTTTTCCTTGGTGCGATAGTCCTGACATTTAGCCACGATATTCCTTGGGGTTTTAATTTTGGGGTCTCTTTCAGGAGGTGATCGGTGAATTGTTTCAATGGTGATTTTGCCTTCTGATTCTACAATCTCAGGGCAGTTTTCTTTCAGGATTTCCTGGAAGATAATGTTTAGATTGTTTTTTTCATCATGGCTTTCAGGAAGTCCAATAATCCTTAGATTGTCTCTCCTAGATCTATTTTCTAAGTCAGTTGTTTTTCCTAGGAGATATTTCATATTTTCTTCTAATTTTTCATTTTTTTGTTTTTGTTTGACTGATTCTTAAGTCTTAGTGAGTCATTCACTTGCGTTTGTTCAATTCTTATTTTTAAAGTGTTGTTTTCTTCAGTTACCTTTTTAAGCTCCTTTTGTAACTGGCCAATCGAATTTTTTTGTTCATTGCACTCTTTTTCCACTTCACTAATTTTATTTTTCAGTGCATTATTGTCTTTTTCCACTTCACTAATTTTATTTTTCAATAAATTGGTGTCTTTTTCATATCTCTTTTGCAGGTCATCATATCCTTCTTGCAAGACATTGTATCCTTCTTGCACTGCTCAATTTATTTTCCCATTTCTCCTCCAGCTCTCTATTGCGGTTCTTTATGCAATCTTCCAGAAAGGCCTTTTGAAAAGAGGACCAGTTATGGTCCTTAATAACTTCCTTTGGAGTTTTGTCTAAAGGAACCTCAGGATCTGGGGTCATCACTTCTTTCTCTTGATAAAAGCTGTCTATGGTGAGAGCTCTCTTTTGCATCTTCATTTTTTTTTTTTAGACAGTGTGGGTGTCTCTTTAAGGCTCGGAAAAAAACGGTGGCTGAAGATCTTTGTCCGGGGGCAATTCGGCAAGTTAACTTAAGGTGCTGGGCCGGTGGGGGCTAGGACTAAGTCTGAATTACTCCTTAAACAAGGCAAGTCTGCCAGAACACCTGCCCCCAATCAGGGCAGAGTGTCCCGAGTGCCTCAGATAAAATCCAGGTGTTTGGAGTTTGGAGTTTGGAATTTCTGCCAAGATGAGCTGAGTCCCACCCTCTCTTCCAGCCTACACTGAGTCCACCGTTTATCCATCTGTCTGAGTTAAACAAACTTTATATGAAGTTCTTCAGAGATATCCGAAAGCAGTGTCCAAATATTTCTGGATTTGTTGACTTGAAGATCAGTTCAGAGGCTTATTTTATTGTTGATTTGAGAGAAGATGGGAGGAGGATGCAGAGAGTCACATTTTTCACTCCGCCATCTGGGCTCCGCCCCAACCTGTCTTAATATTACATATTCCCATCCATGGATCTCTCCCTTATCTTCCTTCCGCACCACTTTTTCCTGCCTTCTTTATCCCATTCCCATTAATCTATACACCATGTCCCACTGCTATAAATCTAAGGATTTTCCTTTTTCAGTTGGTTGGCTTCCTTTTTATAATCTTATTTTTCTTAGATGGCTCTTATAGTTTTTCTCTTTTTAAAGTTTTTCCTCAGAAAGGGACCAACTTGTGCAAAAATGTTTGTGTCAGTCCTTTCAGTAGTGGCAAGAAACTGGAAACTGAATGGATGCCGATCAATTGGAGAGTGGCTGAATAAGTTATGGTATATGAAAGTCATGGAATATTATTGTTCTGTAAGAAACGACCAGCAGGATGATTTCAGAGAGGCCTGGAGAGACTTACATGAACTGATGCTAAGTCAAATGAGCAGAAGCAGGAGATCATTATGCATGGCAACAACAAGACTATATGATAATTCATTCTGATGGACATGGCTCTCTTCAATAATAAGACGATTTAAACTAGTTCCAATGTTCAGTGATGAAGAAAGCCATATACAACCAGAGAGAGGCCTGTGGGATCTGAGTGTGGACCACAACATAGCATTTTCACACTTTCTGTTGATGTTTGCTTGCATTTTGTTTTCCTTCTCAGGGTTTTTTTTTCTATTTCTAGATCCAATTTTTCTTGTGCAACAAGATAACTATATAAATATGTTTACATATATTGGATTTATCATATATTTTAACATAGTTTACCAGTATTGTACTACCTGACATCTAGGGGAGAGGGTGGGGGAAAGGAAGGAAAACTTTGGAACAGAAAGTTTTGTAAGAGTCAATGTTGAAAAATTACCCATGTATATGTTTTGCAAATAAAAAGCTTTAATAAAAAAAATCAAGTTTTTCGTCAATCTCTCTCATTTGGTTTTTGAAGTCTTTTTTGAGTTTTTCTATAAATTCTTTCTGGGCAAAATAGAAAAAAGACTTTTTTCTTTATTACACTATTCTCCCCTAAAGATGAACCCTGGTCTTTTCTCCCTACTCTTGTAGTGATTTTCTATGGTTGGGTTTTTTTTTTCTTTTTTTGCCTTTTAAGTTTTTTTTTTTTAAATGAGAACTGTTTGTATAAACACCTCTAAATCATGGACTAGGGGTGCTTCTAGGTTCACTTCAGCTCTTCCTTCTGATCTGGAATCCCAACCACCCTCTGCAAGTGTCTGCAGCCAGCAACTTCCCTACCCCACTGCTTCTGCATCACAGGTGTTCTGGTTCCTTCTCACTTGAGGCACCCAGAGCACTACTAGGCTTGGTGCTGCTAATCAGTAGAGGTCTTCTCAATCTTTCTGGACCCAAATCCCTGGCTCCCCATGCTATCTGGGAGGTGAAAGTTCCTGTGGTTGTGATTTAGGCTACCTCTGAACTCAATTAGCCAGGGCTTCCTGCTTGCTGTTTCTGTGAAGATAGCCTGGAGGTGTTTACTCTTCACACCAGTTAAACCCTGGTTGTAGGATCTTATTTGAGTTTTCTCAGGTGGCCCCAGGAAGAACCCTTTTCTGCCCCAAGTCTTGTTTTTCACTGATCTGTTTTGCCTGAGGTGTAGCTGTGTGTGTGTGTAAAATCTGGAAAGCTGAGACTTTTCTAATCTACTCTGCTATCTTCCTAGAATCTCCCCCTCTTACTTGATTTTTAAAAATCCCTTTTGAATTTTTCCATGGCCTGAAACCAATTCACATTTTTCTTTGAGGTTTGGATGTAGCAGTTTTGACTTTGTTGTCTTCTGAGTGTGTGTTTTGATCTTCCTGGTCACTATAATAGCTTTCTATGGTCAGATTTTTTTTTTCTGTTCATTTTTCCAACTTTTTCTTGACTTGGAACTATGTTAAAGTGAAGCTCTGCTTCTGGAGTGGAGGACACACTTTCCCAAGAGTGAGGATTTTTTTTGGCAGTTGTTTTCAGAGCTAGTTGTCTACAAGCTTTCAATTATTCCAAGGTGGTATGAGCTAAGAAGTGTATTTTCTTCTTTCTGGTTTTTGCTCTGGGTATTGAGTTGACTACAAGCATTCCTCTCTGTCCTAGAACTATGACCATGGTCACTGTTTCTCTAGGACCACAAGCTCTAGTGTGCCATATTCCTCCTTGCCCCGGGCACTGAAAACCAGGGTACAGCCCAGATTGGAGTTTGGACAATGCAACATGATCCTGCTCAGTAATAGCAGAGGGATCTCTCTAATCTTTTTATTACTAGTTGTCTGAATCTTTTACCATCTATAGGCTAAGAATGTCAGAGGCAGCCACTGACAATCCTGATCCAGTGGCTCCCATGGCCTGCTTCTGAATTACTAAGTTCTGGTCTACACTGGCACAGCCTGCACTGTTTTGCACTACACTCTCATTCTGGTTTGATAGACCTCTCCTGCTGACCTTCTAAGTTGCCTTGGGTTGGAAAATTATTTCACCTTGCCCTTTTTTGGTACTCCATAATTTCTTTTGAGTCAATATTTCAAAGGCAATTTGGTGAGGGTAGAGTTCAAGCTCTACCTTCTAGACTTGTATTTCAACACAGAAGTTCTACACATGGTGTCCTATCTTATTTACTCTAGTGCAGAGCTCTGATACTCTGGTTATGTTGTAACCTATGTGAATTTCTGCAATTTGGATTCTGGATTCCTGAATCTTTGGGAAAGGTAGGGTTCAGATTAAGGGGCTGAGCTCTATCTCAGAGTCAGATGGGTGTTCCATCTCCTCCTTCTGTGTTCCTCCACTCTCATGCAGAAATCCTACAGAATGGTGCTGTGTGTTTGCACTTTGAAGCTTGTATCTCCTTGTTATTGAGAAGAGAGGGGGATCACAGGGTGAGTTTTTTGCCTAGAGGTGGGGTAGCTAGTACAATCTTATTATTGGGGATATGATGGTCACTAGAGGAAGAGGAACTGAGCAAGCACAAATTAGATGTTAGTTCATAGAATTTTAGTCTTCTTTTGGGTTTCTGTTGTTCTAAACTATGGGATACTTGAAGTTGATTTTTCTTTTATGCACAATTTCTATTTTGCAGAGATTATGAGGATCAGAGAAAACGTCTAGTTCTCCACCTTACTGATCTCATGATTTTTGGAAGGTTACTTGGACAGGTGAGTAGAGGAGATGGACTGCAGTGAGGAAATACATGTCATAAGGCAATCAATCAGCAGGATATTATAATAATCCAGGCATGGGGTAATGAAGACTTGCAACAGGGTGATGTCAATTTTATAGGAGAGAAGAAGCATGAGGAAAATGTGATTAACAGAAAATTGTTAGGCTCTCCTATGGGTTTGATAGAGTGGCAGGTAAGAAACTGAGGAAATTAAGGATGATATTAGATTATTGCATCAGTATATTATATTACATCAGCAGGAATAAGAAAATTGCAAAGCTGGGGAGGGGTTGAGGGAAAGAAAACAAGTTTATTATATGATACACTGAGTTAAATTATATATGGGACATCCAGTTCAAGATGTTCAAGAGGCATTTAGGGATGTGACACTGGAGGTTAGCACTAGGTAAGTAGATAATCATAAGCCTAAAGATGATAACAGAAGTGATGGGAACTGGTGAGATGATCAAGTGAAGTAGTATAAAGGGTGCAAGTCAGATCCCTTTGGGAAACTGACAGTTAGTGAACATGTACAGTGATGAGATAAGTAGGAGAAAAACCAGGGGAGAGGAAGTCATGTCTGAATTGCATCTGTTGTGGGAACTAATAAGGTTGTAGGGATGCAGATAGTCCAATAAATCAGTTCAGCCAGTGTTATCTGCTGGCTAAATCTTGGGAATAGAAGTAATAGGTTACTGGCAAAAAATACAATTTAATTCACCCAACATTTCTTCTTTGCAAATGGCAGAAGTCATTAAGAGTAGGTAGTTATTCCAAACAAACATTTGAAAAAGGAAGTAAAGGAGGGGTGGAGCCAAGATGGCAAACTGCAGACAGCTTTCTCGGTGAACTCCTGGGACCTTCCCTCAGACCCAGACAAAGTGAGCCTTCGAACTGGTTTTTGAGTGAGGGCCCCACCAAACATTTGGACTACAACGCACTTCTGTCAAAAATCTACCTTGAAAGAACTCCAGAGAAGGTTAGCCTCAGGGGAAATAGGCCGCTGGTCGCAATCAGACTCCAGCTGGGGCAGAAGTCAGGGCTGTGATAGAGGGGCGGATTTAAGGCACCCAGGAAGCCCCTGGGAGACGCCTGGGCCACTTTGCTCTGCTTGCCGGCAGGAGCTTTGGTGGATCTGCCTTTGGTAAAGGGTGGATCGAGAGCAGCTGAAAACGTGGTCCTAGTGTGAATCTAACCCAACCAGCCTCAGACCGGAAGTCAACTCGGCAAACTGCCCCAGGGCAAATACAAATTGTTGCAGTTTTCTCTGTTTTTGACCAATATCCCAACTTTAAACCATGAGCAAGAAGCAGAAGAGAGCTCTCACCATAGAAAGCTTTTACAGAGAAAAAATAGAACAGTCCCCAGATCCTGACATTATGAAAACAATCCCAGATGAAGCCACAAAGGCAGACTTAAGTTGGTCTCCCTTTCAGAAGGCTTACCTGGATGATTGCATTAAGAATCTCAAAAGAGAGCTAGAAGAAGAATGGGGAAATAAATAGAGATCAGGGCAACAGAAATATCAAAAACTGGAAAATAGGACTGGTGAATTGGAAAAAGAAAACAGTTCACTGAAAAACAAAATTGGTGAATTGGAAAAAATCACCAATTCACTGGAAAATAAAAATGGTGAACTGAAAAACAAAATTGGTGAATTGGAAAAAGACAACAATTCACTGAAAAA
>JAJPUD010035484.1:0-10296 GCA_023553655.1 Myrmecobius fasciatus | reverse complement strand
AGACACCTAGAATAGAGAACCTTAGGAAAAGATATCTAGAATGTCAGATTTACAACAGAAACTTGGAATCAGATACCTAGAATAAAGAATCATAGAAACAGAAACCTAGAATGTCAGATTTATAACAGAGAACCTTGGAATCAGACACTTAGAACAGAGAACCATAGAAACAGACAGCTAAAACATTAGGCTTAGAATAGAGAACCGTAGAAACAGACTCCTAGAATAGAAAACCTTAAGAAAAGACACATAGAAACTAACATATTTTAACATGTATAACATTTATTAAATTACTTTCCATCTAGGGGAGGGAGTGGGGGGAAAGGAGGGGAAAATCGGAACACAAGGCTATGCAAGGGTCAGTGTTGAAAAATTATCCCTGCATATGCTTTAATACTAATAAAATAAATATTTTAAAAATGGAAAAAAAGAAAAGATACTTAGAATGTTAGATTTATAACAGAGAAATTTGGAATCAGATACCTAAAACAAGAACCATAGAAAGAGACCCCTAGCATGTCAGATTTATTACAGAGAACTTTGAATCAGACACCCAGAATAGAGAACCATAGAAACAGACCCCTAAAATGTCAGGTTTGTAGTAGAGAACTTTAAATCAGACACCTAGAATAGGGAACCTTAGAAAAAGATACCTAGAATGCCAAATTTGTAGCAGAGAATGTTGGAGTCAGATACCTGGAAAAGCGAACCATAGAAACAGAGCCCTAGAATGTCAAATTTATAGTAGAGAACTTTGGAATCAGACACTAGAATCGAGAACCATAGAAATAGACCCCCTAGAATAGAACCATAAAAACACATCTTTGAATAGAGAATCCTAATAAGAGACCCTTAGAATGGTAGACTTAGCTTAGACTCTTGGGCATGGATACCTAGAACATCAGACTTAAAAGATTTCAGAATGTTAGAATTGTAAATAATGAGCGGAGAGCCCGGTCCCCCTAAACCATGGGGACACAAACACTTTGGCAAAGTCGGAGTCCCGGAGTGTCCGTCCCAGAATGGAGTGTTCCCGGGTGCTAGAACCCTTGGGATTTGGGGACCCTGGAATCACAGAACTGGTCTTTGAGAGGGTCTGGGGGCGTCCGACTTCTAAAGACAGGACTGTTCTTGTGTCTGCTCTCCAGTTACAGAGCTGGTGAAGTCTGGGGGTCGGAGGGTCCATCAGTGGGCAGATGCCTGCTCCGGGGCAGGGATTCTTAGTGCCCGTTGGAGGGCGTCATGGGGTTTGGGGGTAAGGGGGATGGATGTTTTCCTCAGCTCCTGTGGGTGGGGGGATGGCCTGGGGCGGGCTGAGGAGCCTTTCCATTAACCCTCCTCGCCCACAGATTGCAAATTTAACTGTCACAAGCGCTGTGCCACCCGAGTCCCCAACGACTGCCTGGGAGAGGCGCTCCTCAATGGTGGTGAGTCGGGGGGCATGGAGGGCGGGGAGGGCCGGGCCGACGGGGAGGAGGCGCCTCAGGGGTCCCTCCCGTCCCATCCCACAGATGTGCCCATGGAAGAGGCGAGCGACTTTGGGGACTCTGACAAGAGCTCCCTGATGGACGAGTGCGATGACGGGGGGGTCATCCCCGGCTCCCACGCAGAGAACGCCCTGAGAGCCAGCGAGGAGGAGGAGGGAGAAGCCGGCAAGGCGCAGAGGTGCGGATGCTTTGAGCTGGTGAATCGCTCTGCTCTGGGCCTCGGTTTACCCACTAGACCCCGACACCCTCTGCTCTGAGGTCGGGTTCTTTTATTTTTCTTAGTTTGACGGATTTCGTTGCACTTTGATTTGGAAGCCTGTCATCCCCCAGCTCAGTCCCCATCAAAGCCATCCCGTGTCCGTGAGGTTGGAAAGGAACAATCCATCCCAACTGACCGGCCCCCGCGGCCCCTGCTCCCCACTTCTGCAGAGAGGGGAGGCAGGCCCGTGGTCATGAGCATGTCTGACTCTCCGTGGCAGAGAGACTGCAGTGCTTGGCCACGTCCTTCTCCGGCTCATTTTGCAGAGCAGGAAACTGAGGCAGGCTCCCACAGCTGGGAAGTCTGAGGCCGGATTTGAATTCGGGTTCTCCTGTCTCCAGGCCCAGGGCCCTTGTGAAGCATTAAGCTTTCTTTTTATCGACCTCATCCTGGCCCTTCTGCTTTCTCGCTTCGGCTCCACGGCCTAGCGTGGGCCTTCCCGGATTTCTTTGTATTTCCCGGTGCAGAAATAGTCCTCCACAGAGGCTGTTTGGCCATTCCCTAAGTTGTTTCCTCCTTTTTGCTACCCCTAAAAATGCTGCAACGAATACCTGACTGCCTTGGGAAGCTTGCTTTCTGCCGAGGCCTGTAGGCCTAGAGGCAGCAATTCTGGGTCACGGGTCTAGATAATTTTGCCCGTCCCCTTTTAAGCTCCATTCCAAACTTCAGTAATGATGGAACCACTTGCCAGGTCCACCAACAATGTATCTGCATGCCTTCCCGACACGCTTTGCTGCCTCTGGCGTCTTGTTCTCGGCTCCCTTCCGTCTCTGACACGTCCATAATTGACTTTAACTGTTCCCTTTGTGATTGGATCTCTCCCCCCTCCCCGCTGCACCCCAGTTCCCTTGGGTACATCCCCCTGATGCGCGTTGTCCAGTCTGTGAGACACACCACTCGGAAGTCCAGCACGACCCTCCGAGAGGGCTGGGTTGTTCACTACAGCAACAAGGACACGCTGGTGAGTGGGCTCGGGCCCCACGGGGGCGGGGGGAGCCGGTGGCTCCGCCACTGCCCTTCCTGGGTCCCCTGGCCTGACCGCTCTGTCCCTCCTTACAGAGGAAGCGTCACTACTGGCGTCTTGACTGCAAGTGCCTTACCCTTTTCCAGAACGACACGACCAACCGATACTACAAGGTACCTGCCGGGCCCTCCCCCCTCCCCAAGCTGGGTCTTGCCTGGCCCAGCCCCGTTGGAAGTGGCCATTTGGCCCCGGGACTTTTCTGGGCTCCTGGGGAGGCCGCCCGCCATTGCTGACCATGGGTGGTGGTTGGGGAGCACGGCCGGCTCTAGAACCCAAACCCAGTTTCTCATTGGCTTTGGAGGCATCTTGACCTGTGCCCTCCTGTGTTCTGCCAGGAGATCCCCCTCTCTGAGATCTTGGCTGTGGAGCCGGCCCAGAACTTCTCCCTGGTGCCCCCGGGCACCAACCCACACTGCTTTGAGATCGTCACCGCAAACACCACCTACTTCGTTGGCGAAACACCCGTCCTGGCTCCCGGTGGCCCGGGCGGCGGGCAGGGGGCCGAGACCGCCCGGGGCTGGGAGACGGCCATCCGCCAGGCCCTGATGCCCGTCATCCTGCAGGACGCTCCCAGCACTCCCGGCCACGCGCCTCACAGTGAGTCACGGGCTGCCCCCGATGCCCAGCGGGTTTGGGGCGCTCTGGCCAGGGCCGGGGTCTGGGCCACCTTGCCAATCTCTGTCTTCCTCCTCTGCAGGGCAGGCCTCCGTGAGCATTTCTGTGTCCAACAGCCAGATCCAGGAAAACGTGGTGAGACTCAGCCCCCGCTTCCCCCCGGATGCCCGCCTCCCTTCCCGCCGCCCCTTTGTCACCCTTTCTCCTCACTTTCTTCGGTCCCCTCCCATCTGCCCTGCTCCGCTGGCCCCCTAGAGCTCCCCTTCCTCCCTGACCACTCTGCTCCCCCAGGACATCGCCACAGTCTACCAGATCTTCCCGGATGAGGTGCTGGGCTCCGGGCAGTTTGGAGTCGTCTATGGAGGTAAAATCCCATGGGGCCACGAGGCTGGAGAGCTGCCATCCATCCCCCAAGACCCCCTCGAGGGACCACTAGGTGGCGCTTGGCCATGGAGTTAGGAAGACCAGAGTTGGAGGGCTTCCTCACAGTGCGCCGGACCCTCACCTTCCTCATCTATAAAATGGGGATATAGCAGCCCCCGTTGCACAGGGCAGAGTTAATTGGCAAACCCCAAAGTGCCCTCCGAATGCTTAATTGTGATTATTGGGGTCTCCTCCTCTGGGGGTGTCCCCCAAGCCTTGGTGCATTGCCCGCTTTACTGAAGCTGCACCAAAACTGTGCCCTGGGTGCACGATATATGATAGGAGGGGGTTCCTCCCGCCCCGGCTGCAGATTATGGAGGTCCTGGGTTCGAGCTCTGCCTCTGACACAATACTGGTTGGTGCTCCCAGGCAGGTTTGTAAGATTATAAAGAGTAGGGGAGTGGATAGGGCAGCTACGGGTGGTGCAGTGGCTGGAGCGCCAGGCCTGGAGTCAGGAAAAGCCCAACTCAGAACTGGCCTCAGACCCTTGCTGGCCGTGTGACCCGCCCACCCCTGACTGCCTCAGCTTCCTCTTCTGTGAAATGGGCTGGGGAAGACAATGGCCATCCACTCCGGTGTCTCTGCCCAGAAAAGCCCAGATGGGGTCAGAGAGTCAGACAAATGACTGAACGGTAATATGATCCTGGAAGGGCAAGCAGGGCGAGGACATTATTACTCCCATTTTGCAGATGAGGAAGCCGAGTCTCAGAGAGGGCAGGTGACTTAGCTCGTTAGTGTGAGCTCTTGTGGGAGCACCTCTAGGAGGCGGGATGAGGGCCTCTGGATATTAGGGAGCAGTCTGACCCCACGCCTGCCGTCCGCAGGGAAGCACAGGAAGACGGGCAGGGACGTGGCTGTAAAGGTGATCGACAAGCTGCGCTTCCCCACCAAGCAGGAGAGCCAGCTCCGGAACGAGGTGGCCATCCTGCAGGTGAGGACCCTCTCCTCCAGCTCCGAGGCAGCGGGGCTGAGAATCCCCTGTGGGCAGCAAGTCCCCGTCCCGGCCCTTGCCCGGCCGGGCCGTGGGGGGAGAGGGAGGGTCGGGGGAGGGCCTTGAACCCGCCTCCTTTGGCTCTGGCAGAGTCTCCGGCATCCGGGAATCGTGAACCTGGAGTGTATGTTTGAGACCCCGGAAAAGGTGTTTGTGGTGATGGAGAAGCTTCATGGGGACATGCTGGAGATGATCCTGTCCAGTGAGAAGGGTCGGCTGCCTGAGAGGCTCACCAAGTTCCTTATCACCCAGGTGACCGCCCAGGGCCCTTGGCCTCCCTGCCCCTCTCTCCACTCCCTCCCTGTACCCCCATCCTTCCCTTTGTTTTATCTCCCTCCCTTCTCCATTCTGTCCCGTCTCCTTAACTCTTCCCCTCCATCTCCTCCATCCTAGCCCCCCAGTCTATCATCTTCCTCTAGCCTTCCTGTTTCACTTCCTCTTTAGTCTTTCTCCCTTCCCCTCTCCATCCTATTCCTCTCCTTACTTCTGTCCCCCTCCCCTCTCCATCCTAGCCCCCCAGTCTTATCTTCCTCTCCCATTCCCCTCCCTCCTAAGTCCCCCTTCCCCTCTCCATCCTATTCCTCTCCCCCTTAATTCTGTTCCCTCCCCTCTCCATTCTTCCCCCTTCTTCTCTCCATTCTGTCCCCCCCCTTCCCAGTCCATTCCTTCTCCCCTAGGCCGAATGATGGGTTTGAGGAAGGAGGAGCCAGGGGATTGGAGGAGAAATTGAGAGACAGGGATCTCTTCACTGTTCCTTGCTTGATTCTCCCCCAACTCCCCCAGATCCTGGTGGCCCTGAGACATCTGCACTTCAAGAACATTGTTCACTGTGACCTGAAACCAGAGAATGTGCTTTTGGCCTCTGCCGACCCCTTCCCCCAGGTCAGCTCTTAGGGAGCCCCTTCTTAGCCTTGCTCTCCAGAACACAAATAAATGAAAGGGCATTTATTAAGTACCTACTGTGTACCAAGCACTGTCCTAGTGCACTGGGGTGCCCATACAAGAGTGCAATGAGCTCTGCTCTTGGAAATCTTATATTCTAAAGGGGGGCAACTCATATTAGGGGATGGCTGGTCCAGGAGGGAAGAAAATTTGTCTGAGAAATCTCAGGGATGGGGGGGCTTGTCCAGAAGCAAAGAGAGTGTTGATTGGATCACTGTTTCTCAAGCAAGATGGGGGTCTGCCTGGGAGGGATGTCTGCCCCAGAGAGGAAGGCTTGGTCTCTGGAGACCTGGGCGGAGGGGCAGATTGCCAGTTTGGACACCTCCCCCTGCTGAGGGATTTAGGAGGCAGGCAAGTTCCTCCCAAGCACAAATGCCAAGGCTTTCCAGGAGGGGCAGATTGACCCAAGGGGATGGAGCAGTCCAAGCTCTCACCCAGCTGGTTCCCCTTTTTGAGCCTGTAGTAAAATGGGCTTAGCTTAGGTGATTTTAAGGCCCCTCTCTGCCCCCAGGTGAAACTGTGTGACTTTGGATTTGCCCGCATAATTGGGGAGAAGTCTTTCCGCCGCTCCGTAGTGGGGACCCCTGCCTATCTGGCGCCCGAGGTGCTGCTGAATCAGGGCTACAACCGCTCCCTGGACATGTGGTCTGTGGGGGTGATCATGTACGTCAGCCTCAGTGGAACCTTCCCTTTTAACGAGGACGAGGACATTAACGACCAGATCCAGAACGCGGCCTTCATGTACCCGGCCAGCCCCTGGAGCCACATCTCCGCTGGAGGTAGCCCACTGGCCCCGGAGGGCAGGAGGAGGCAGCTCCCAGTGATGAGCAAAGGGGGAGGGGAGGGGGAGCTGACTGGCTCAGTTTGAACCTCCCACACGGGGGGCACTGGGTATCAGGCTTCAGCATCTCTGTCTCTGATGGTTCTGATGTGATGCAGTGTAAGAGAAACCCCCCCTCCCCCGCTGCTTGGGCAAGTGAGGCAGAACCAGCCTCCCAGAGTGCCCCTGGAAGACCTGAAGGTGCAACTGTGTAGAGACAGAGGGCGCCTCCTCTGCAGAGAGCTTACCCGTTATCCGCACGGACCCGGGCCAGGGGGCTCACCAGGGGTGGGGGAGGGGGGGGCTTCTGAGTCCCTCCCCGCTAGGGGGAGCTCCCGAGTCCCTCCCCGCTGGAGGGCTCAGTTGGGTATCAGGGAGGCAGTCCCCGTTGTTGCACTGCAGGTGCATTTTGGGAACGCGACCAGGGAAGCTGGGAGGGAACGAAACGGCTGGGTGAGGGAGGAATTGAAGACGCAGATTTCCACACCTTGGGGAGGGCTTGGCTGGGCCAGGGAGGGAGGCTTCTCCTGGGGGGCTCTCCTAGAGTGGCCCCCCCCCCACATCCTTTCCCGCCCCCACAGCCATCGACCTGATCAACAACCTGCTCCAGGTGAAGATGCGGAAGCGCTACAGTGTGGACAAGTCCCTGAGCCACCCCTGGCTGCAGGTGGGCAGTGTGCGGGGCTCCTCTCCCATTGGCCGGGCGGGCACTGGGGGCGGGCCCGTCCGGATCCCATTGGCCGTGGGACTTGCGGGCGGTCCCCTCCCTGCTTAACCCCTTCCCTCCCAGGACTACCAGACCTGGCTGGACCTGCGGGAGCTCGAGGGCAAGATGGGAGAGCGGCACATCACCCACGAGAGTGACGACGCCCGCTGGGAGCAGTTCGCTGCCGAGCACACGCTGCCTTACCCCGCACACCTGCGTGGGACAGGAGTGGGCGGGGAGCCCGGGGGCGGGGGACGGGGCGCCCAGACCTTTCCGCCCCCGGACCACGAGATGCAGGGCCTGGCCGAGCGGGTCAGTGTCCTCTGAGGCTGCTTGGCAGCCAGGATCTCCAAGCGTTTCCGGTGCAAGGAAGGCCGCCCCTTCTCTAGATGGACCCGCCTGCCCCACTTGCAGCCCCCTCCCCTTATAACTGGAGGAGGAGGGTGGAGGGTGGGCTGAGGGATGAGGGATGACCTGGAACAGCTCGGGCTGTGCTTGCTCATCCCGCTCCTACACGCTCCTCCCTTGAGCAAACTCCCCTGGAACAGTAAAGGGACCTTGTTTGAGCCCTTCCCTTTGTCCGTCGGTCTGTCTGACTGTCCCCTGACGCCTTGTCCTTCTTTTAGAGGGTGACTCTTTGAGGGCCTAGAGGAAGGCCTTCTGGGGTGGGGCTTTCTCAGGTCCCCAGCGTAAGGACCCCTGGGCTACGGATGGATGCTATAGTAGAACGTGAAGGGGGCAGGACGTGGTGCCCCAGAATTTCTGTGGCCGTCGGCACCAGCTTCCTTCTCTGGCGGACTGGGGAGTGGGACTTCTGCTTTCGGTCTATGTGCCTGTAAAACCCTGGGCAGGGGGAAGGAAGAGACCCTGTAAAGCTCAGACCACGTTTCTGAATTCTAACAGAGATCCCAAGGATCAGAAGAAAGAAGGGAGTGTCGAGCAGGGAGGGCCTTTAGAATACTGAATATCGAACTGGGAAGGAGCTTAGAACAGGGGATATCAGAGCTGGAGGGGCCTTAGAACAAGGGATATCAGAGCTGGGAGGGACCTTAGAACAGGGACTGTCAGAGCTGGGAGGGAGCCTAGAACAGGGACTGTCAGAGCTGGGAGGGAGCTTAGAACAGGGAATAGCAGAATTGGGAGGGGCATGAGGATAGGGAATAGCAGAGCTAGAGCACCTTAAAAGACCATGTAGGTAGAGATAGGGAGGTCTGGATAGGAAGGGATTTGCTTAGGATAACTGGTAAAATGGGCAGGAGATTGCCTCCTGCCCTTGTTTCTGTAGCAGACAGAAGGGCAGCCACGTTTGAAGCACCCTTTCTGAGCGTCATGAGTTATGGAGGCTATTGAGTCCAGTTCTCATTCGTTAAATATGCAAGCAGCCCTCAGCAAGAGAGATGGCTTCCCCGCATGAACCGCTGAACCGTGAAGGTTCAGATTCTGGTCCCCTATGCAGCCCTTATGGCCAGAGCACATGCTGGGCCAATGGCCTCTGGGCAATCCTCCAGCCAAGCTTGAGGAACACTACCTCCCTTGTTTCTTCCCTGGGGACAAAAAAACCTATACTCTTCCCCCTGTTCTAGAATTAAATAGAAAAAAAAGTACAATCCAGGGGACAGAGTCCTGGATCCTGGAGTCAGGAATCCTGCGTTCAAATCCAGACTCAGAAAATAGCTGTGTGACCAGGGGCAGGGCCCTTACCCTTGCCTGCCTCAGTTTCCTCATCTGTAAGATGGGAAAAATAGCAGCCCCTAGCTCCCAGGGGACCTGTGAAGGTCAAACGACTCATATGCAAATCTTAGGGCATCACATCAATGCCAGGGATCAACCAGGCGACTAACTCCTACAAAGGCTTGAGTTCAGAGCACGACACACCTACTGTGCGTTCTGGAGAGGATCTAAAGATCAGAGCCAGCTTTGGGGCGCCCCCAGCTTCTGGACACTCGCCGGCCGGGGGACCCTGGGCTCTGTTCAAGCTCCTGCAGATGGCTTTCTCCCTAGGCGCCAGCCCCTATCCGGAGGAAACAGACTAAGCAGGCCTGCCCTCATGCAACCTCCATTCTCGGAGACTACAACCTCCGGGGCCCTTTCCCCCAGGCGCTGTTCCCTTCACGCCCAACCCAGTGATAATCGGAAGCGGGCCCTAGAGGGAGAGGATGCAGCCGGAGGAAGAGCCGAAGTCTTCCTGGAGGCAGTAGACCTTTAAAGCACGGAGGCGGGGGCGAGAGACGCGAGGATCTGGGGCGGGGAGAGGGAGGAGCTGAGGAAGGGGCCGCCCTCCTTCCCCTAACCGCCAGTCGATTGGGTGAGGGAAGAAGAGAAAGGGCGTTCGGTCCTCTCTTTTACCCCCGCCCAACTTTCTCTAATTATAATATTCAAGATCCCAGAGACCAGTCTATGAATGTCCGCCCACAATGGGGCGGAACCAAAGGAGCCGCCCCGCACTGTCCGCAGACCTGCGAATCAGCGCTGGTCGTGAAGCAAGGACTATCCTTGTGTAGCAAATCGCAGGAAGAAAAGGGAGGTTGGGGAGTGAGGGTGGGACTATGCCGCTGAAGGACAGGGCTGCGTGGCGAATCCGGGAGGGCCGAATGGCGTGGGATGGGCAGAGTGAAACCGGGAAAAGAGGGGAAGGCGGACTTATGCAGATATAGGAAATCTCACCAATGGCCGGCAGCCCCCGAGGACAGTGGGAGGGAGGATGTGCAATGGGCGGTATCGAGGATTCTGAACCCCTAGGCCCACCGATGTTCCCCGAACGAGGGGGTCTGGAAACGGAAGGCGTGGTCTATGCAGATCTTCACAGCTAAGACCCAGGAAGCCCACCAATGGCCCTGCCTCTGGGGGAGTTGAGGGGCGTAGCTCCTCGGCTAGCCACCAATGGACAGCCCGCTGCTAGAGCCGAGGGGGCGGGGAGATGCAGATCGGTCTTGGCTCGGTGGCCCAATGGGCTGCGGCCTATGCAGATGAGACGGTGACAGCCGGGCCGGACCGGCGGGCGGGCGCACGGCCGGCGGGGCGCTGGGGGC
>JAJPUD010035483.1:0-10296 GCA_023553655.1 Myrmecobius fasciatus | reverse complement strand
TTTAATTTTGAGGTCTCTTTCAAGAGGTGATCGGTGAATTCTTTCAAGTCCAATTTTGCATTCTGATTCTAAAACATCAGGGCAATTCTCTTTCATGATTTCCTGGAAGATAGCATCAAGGTTCTTTTTTTTCATTGTGACTTTCAGGGAGTCCAATAATCCTTAGATTGTCTCTCCTGGATCTGTTTTCCAAGTCAGTTGTTTTTCCTAGGAGATATTTCATATTTTCTTCTATTTTTTTCATTTTTTTGTTCTTGTTTGACTGATTCTTGAAGTCTTATTGAGTCATTCATTTCAATTTGTTCAATTTTAATTTTTAAGGTATTATTTCCTTCAGATATCTGTTTTAGCTCCTTTTGTAACTGGCCAATTGAATTTTTTGGTTCACTGCATTCTTTTTCCATTTTGCCAATTTTATTTTTCAGTGAATTGTTGTCTTTTACCAATTCACAATTTTTATTTTTTTTTGTGATTTGGTAATGTTTTCCAATTCACCAATTTTGTTTTTCAGTGAATTGTTGTCTTTTTCCAATTCACTAATTTTGTTTTTCAGTGAATTTTTGTCTTTTTCCAATTCACCAGACTAATTTTCCAGCTTTTCACATCTCTGTTGCAGGGTGATATTTCCTTCTTGCACTGCTCTCAATTTATTTCCCCAATCTTCTTCTAGCTCTCTTTTGAGATTCTTTATGCAATCTTCCAGGTAAGCCTTCTGAAAGGGAGACCAGCTTAAGTCCACCTTTGTGGCTTTATCTGGGATTGTTTTCAAAATCTCAGGTCTGGGGACTTCTCTAGTTTCTCTTTGTAAAAGTTGTCTAAGGTGCTAGCTCTCTTTTTCTTGCTCATGATTTTCAGCAGAGGTATCAGTCACCAGCAGGGAATTCTGAAGCAGCAGCAGCAGCAGGGATTTCAATTTGCCCTGGGGCAATTTACCAGAGTTGACTTCTGGTCTGGGGCTGATCTGGCTAGATCCGCACTAGGACCCCACTTTCAGCTGCTCTCAATCCACCCTTTATCAAAGGTAGACCTGCCAAAGCACCGGCCCACAAGCAGAGCAAAGTGGCCCAAGTGTCTCCCAGGGACTTCCTGGCAGCCTAAAATCTTCTGGTCCATCCCAGCCCCAGACTTGCACCCTGGCTGCCCTGGCGTCTGAGCTCTGGGAGCTGCTACATCCCGCCCATCCAAAACTGACCTCAGAAGTTCTTTCAAAGTAAATTTTTGATAGAAGTGCATTGTAGTTCAAGTGTTTGGTGGCGCCCTCACTCCAAAACCAGTTCACAGGCTAAATTTGTCTGGGTTTCAGGTAAGGTCTCAGGAGCTCACAGAGGACGCTGTCTGCAGTTAGCCATCTTGGCTTGCCCCTGGCATTACCTTTTATGAGTCTCAGGTTCCTTATATGTAAAATGGGGTTAATAGTACCTGTATTTTCAAATTCATAAAATTGTGGGTAACTTTATGTTTTAAAAAGTGCAGGTGAAGCACAGGTAAACTCTCAATTAGATGAATAATAATTCAAACCACTTTAGATTAATAGTCAAACTAGTGGCCCAAAAATACAGAGTAAAAGAGTTCAAGGCAGGGTTGGGGAATGTCAGACTCCCAGTCTTGTAAGGCCCTTAAAATCATTTGCTAAGATAGTTGCAGGCAATGATGAGTTAAAAGCTGGATACAACAACTTCCGACTCTTGAGTTTTACAAGTTGATAATTTTGTATGGCCCATGAATATATATCCAAATGGTTGCTGGAAGAAAAAAGGTTCTCCACCACTTCCTGGTTTAAGGGAAGAAAGATATGATGAAAGAGAAAGATGACTTGGAAAAAAATCCCTTTAAAAATGTGTAAAGATATAAGACTTGAGTTATCCTTAAATAATGGATAAGGCTTAGAGGAAGAGCATCTTCAAGACTATTCCAGACAGAAGAAAAATTCCATTTGAAAATAATTTTGTTGGGGCAACTAGGTGGCACAGTGGATAGAGCACCAATCCTGAAGTCAGGAGGACCTGAGTTCAAATCTGGTCTCAGATACTTAACATTCCCTAGTTGTGTGATCCTGGGCAAGTCACTTAACCCCAATTGCCTCAGCAAAAAGAAAAAAGAAAGAAAATAATTCTGTTTATGCCCAAAAGAAAATAATTTTATAAAACAATAATAATTGAAACTACCTGGTATAGGAGTAAAAAACAGAAATATAGATAAGTGAAATAGACTAGACAAAAAAATAATAAAAAAATAACTGAAATCAATACAAAAAATTACCCATTGGATAAAAAATGGTGGGAAAAATTAAAATAAATATAGCAAAAATAAGATTTGGAGAAATAATGTATACCATATACTATAATAATTTTAAATTGTATAAATGACCTGGTTATTAAAGATTGTGCCATGAAAAGAGATTTATATCAGATATCATTTACAATTATGGGTAGAGAAAACTTTCCTAATCATACAAGATATGGAAGTTACTACAAAGGATAACATAGAAAATTAATTAGCATTTATATGAACAGAATTAGTGAATATATAATAAAAAAGAAAAGGTTGTCAATAAAGTCAAAACCAGTCTCTAACTTGTAGGTGGCTAGAGCAGAACAAAACAGACTAAAGACAGGAAAGTCAGGATGCAAAATAGAACCTTAATTTCAAAGTGAGGAAAATGGCTTGCAAGTAATGACACATGTGCTGAAGTTGTACCCCTAATGAAAGGAACCTGAAGCAGTGTGGGGAAATCTCAATACTTATATTTATGATTATATAGTGAGCTGTGGTCCTGCCAAAGAGGTAACAAGAACAACATGATTAGTTGGTTTATAGCAGGGCTTCATGATCAGATCATGGGTATGACAATGAGTAATAATTATAAGCTTGTCCAACCTCAGAAACTATTTGATCTGTTATGCAACAATTATGGAATTTTGCTTTGACTAAGATCATCCAGAGGGTGAGAAGAAAGGATTGTTTTTTGGCCGAGTTCATGGCACAGTCTACTTGCAGGGTCTTATCTCTGAAAACAGGGTCTTTCCTAATAGTAATAATAAAATAATAAGGTCAACATACAAAAAGGCTTTTGGTACCCAAGGGATATTGGCAAGTAGCAAAAATACATAAAATAAAAGCCAAATGCAAAATTGGTCAAAGAATATGAATAGTTACCAAAAGAAGGATTTAGATTTCTAATAACCAAATTGGAGAATTTTTAAAATTACTAATAATAAAATCAAGTACAACTTTGAGATTCCATCTCATAACTTAAAATTGGTTAAAGAAAAGATGGGAATATTTAAAATTAGAGGGTTTCTGGAAACATGGGCACATTATGTGATAGGGGTAGATTTATAAATCTATCTAAACATTTTTGAAAATGGCTAAATAATTCAGAGATTCTCCTCCCAGGCATACAACCTATAATTGTTTATAATAAAAAGAAAGATCCAGTTTACATGAAAATATTCACAATAGGCATTTTTAGTACCAAAGAATTGAAAACAAGGTAGACTTCAATTGAAGAATGGCTTCTTTTTTAGTCATGCTGAACTCTTCATGATCCCTCTCCCTCCCCATTTGAAACTTTCTTTACAAACATACTAGAGTGCTTTTCCAGTTTCTTCTGCAGCTTATTTTGCAGATGAGAAAACTGAGGCAAATGTGTTTAAAAAAAAAAAAAAACTTTCTCAGGTTTACATATTTAATAAGTGCCTGAGGATTTGATTTCAAGTCTTCCTGATTCCAGGCCTGGTGCTGTAACCATTGCACCTCCTAGCTGCCCTTAAAAATGCCTACAAATTTAGGATTCATTAATATAATGAAATGTTATTGTTCTATAAGAAGTGGTGGCTGTGATAAATGGAGATAAACATGGATCATAGATTTAAAGTGGGAAGGAATTATACAGCTTTTCAAATTCACAATTCTCTTTTCTGAATTCTAGATGAATATATGAAGTCACAGAGATGAAAGAGTCCCATTTTTGTAAGATATCTATTTTGAACTCAAGTTTTCATGATTCCAAGTTCAGTTTTCTATCTATTGTAACATTATGTTACAAAATAAGATTTAATGAATGGATAAAAAAATAAAAAAAAATTAGAAACAAAAGAAAAGGTTACGCTATGACTATAGCAATAGAAATGGAAATTTAAACCTATACCGGGACAAAATACATAATGAAATATTTCAAAGTTTAGACTCCCCAAATAGGAAACTTTATTGCCAATAGTTTAGTATATTTTTTTTAAACTATAGCTTCTCTAAAGTGTTTTGGTTTCTAAAACATGATAGTTTAAGTGATTATCCTTTGGTCCCTCAGACAGTATATATCAAAATTAGAATTGAAATTGAATTCTTGCTTCTATGATTGGCCTTCTTTCTACTTTATCATATTGTTATTCCATCTAGATACTCAAAAGGATCTATAATTTTACTGATATGTGCACCCAATTCATTGATGATAACCTATCCATGCTTGTCCATCCCGGGACTTATCCATGTCATTTCTGCTTATAAATTCATCTGAGAGATTCATACAAAGTATAGGAAAATTTTTTACTTGCTACTTTTTTGTTCATCTGTGGTCTTTTCATTAGAAATAAATGAAATTAAACTGGTTCACCGAATGTCCATCTTTTTCCATGAAAGATGCGGCTTAATGTTGCTAGACAGCAGATTCTTGGCTGCAGTCCAAGTTCCTTTGCCTTTTGGAATATCATATTCCATGCCCTTTGGTCCTTTAAATTAGAAGCTGCTAAATCCTGGGTAATCCTGATTGTGGGTCCTCAATATTTGAATTTTTTTCTGACACTACTTACAATTTTTTCTCCTTGATATGATAATTGTGAAATTTAGCTATGATATTCCTTGCACTTATCATTTTGTTATCTCTTTCAGGAGTTCATCAGTGAATTCTTTTGATGGCTATTTTATCCCCTACTTCTAGGATATCAGGGCAGTTTTCCTTGATGATTTCCTGAAAGATGATGTCTAGGCTCTTTTTTTTTGTTATTATGATTTTCAGGAAGTCCAATAATCCTTAGATTGTCTCTCCTAGATCTATTTCCCAGGTCAATTGTTTTTCCAATGAGGTATTTTACATTTATTCTCCCATTTTTACATCTTTTTGGTTTTGTTTGGCTGATTCTTGATGTCTCATTGAATCATTCATTTTCATTTGTTCAATTCTAATTTTAAGTGAATTATTTTATTTATTTAGCTTTTTTATCTTCTTTTGAATTTGGCCAATTGAATTTTTAAATGAGTTATTGTGGTCATTAGATTTTTTTTTCCATTTCACAAATTCTTTTTTTTTTCAATGATTTGGTTTCTTTTTCAAAACTTTTGTTAAGAAGTTATAAAAACTTTTCCATTTTTTTCTCATCTATTTTATAAGAAGCTTTCTTCATATAATTTCCCCATTTTTTTCTAATTCTCTTTTAAGATTTTTTTTTTTAATTCTTCCAAAACTTTTGTGAAATGGGGATCAACTCATTTGGGGCTTCATCTGGAGACAATTTGCCTTTAGTGTCCTCAGAGTTTGAGGTCTGTTCTTCTCTTTCTTCGTAAAAGCTAACTATGGTCAGAGTTCTTTTTGCTTTTTTATTCATTTAGCATTTTTAACAAAAAAAATTAATATGTAATTGGGGAAAACAAACAAACAAACAAAAGAATGGAGAATTCAGGTTTCCTAATAATTAGTCCATAGTTCTGTTACATGACCATCTATCTAATTTTTTGATCAAACTTTTTTGTTGATATTCTTTATTATATTTCTCTTTTATAACCCTTTGTTTGAAGGATAATGCAACATACTCCTGAATACAATAAATATTTTTATTAGACAAGCTGTTTTTCCAAAATGGTTTTTACTCTTGTAAGGTTTAACACTTTAAATTAATTTCCTTCTGCAACACACAGCTTCTGACAGAGAAGGTCAAAATCAAGAAAGAATAATGCAAAGGAATCCTTCTTTGGTCAATGAAAACTAATGGTAAAAAATGGCCTTCACATAGCTACATATGAAAATACCACCTGAAGAAAAGGAAATTTTCTCTGTTTCAATTGAGCTGTGGAGTTTCTTGTTTTTGATCTTTCCTATAAGCCTTTATATGTCTCTCTATGCTAGAACAAAGCAATATATTTCCTTATGCACATTATATTCAAGAAAATCTTTATCAGCCAAATAGCTCTATCCATCCTGGATGCTTTTACTTACCTGTGTTTTTAAACTATCTCTATTAACTTTATATTGCAATATAAATTAGACTTTCAAATGCCATTTGCTTTTCAGCATTCTTGCCAGAGACTTTCTTTAATTCTAACTTGTCTAGAGACAGAAAGGCTGCATTCAGAATTGCCACCTGGTTGGGCATAATATTTAGTTCTCCTCTAATACAAACATTTTCCATTTTTTATATGTGTTTAAGTTTTTTTTAAATTGCCATAATCATACCCATTAAGGTTCTTGATGATGAAAAATGATTTTATTAAACATTATTTTTGTCATTGTGAAGAATAGCACATATACTTCAATTCTGAAAATTTATATTTTTTTCATAAGAGAATTGAAGCCAAGAAAGATTAAAATGAGGCAATCTAATTTAATTATATACAATTATAATTGATGAAAGAATGTGTTCATTTTGGGGGGCAAGTTTTGATGACATGTTTGGGAGGAAATGAAAAATTTAAAAGTAATATGAGAAAATCCCTGTCTCCCATTTTTCTATCACATATTTGACATGATTTGGTAGCCCTAATCAAGCCACCTATTAAAGAGGGTATCATACAAACAGAAATCCTTTCTTCAAAAGCAAATAGCATATTTCAAGACAACACCCCTAAAGAAAAAAATACAATTCATTATGACTTACTTACTTTCTTAATTACATAGATGAAATTACATTTTTTAAAAAGTACACTGCTCTTGGATTAGGAACATCTAATTGGATGTCATTTGTTAACTGTCTTGACTTGGTACTATTCATTTTTCTTCACTGAGAATAACTTTAGTCCCCTAATATTTGCCCAACTGATTCTCACAAAGTTTTTGTAAGGACTAAATGAAAGAATAGATATGCAAATGTTTGATGATGATTAAATGTTTTATAAAATTTAAGTTATATAAATTGGGATTTCATTTACTCCAGACTCATCATTCCCTTTCCCATTGAAATCCTGGTTGAACCAGAAATCAAGGTTTATGAATTGTAAATAGGCCATACCCAGAATGATATAAAAATTAATTGCCCTTAACTCAAAATTACACTTAGGTTTAGTCATTTCTAATCTTAATTTGGCCTTGTCTCAGAGGTAGTAAGTGACAAAAGCAGAATTTGAATTGAGTGCTTTTTTTATGACTCAATATCTTCTGTATAATATTGAATTCAATCTAAGTCTACCTTTTAACAGTTTTGTCTGTATGCCACCTTGCAAGCTTGTAAGTTACCTTCAGGAAGAGGATTTTGCTTTTCATTTTTATGTCTTCACAACATAGCAAGTGAAATCAATAAAAATTTATTAAGAACACACAATTTGCCAGGAAATATACTATACATAACAGATGTTTAATAAATATCTGTCTGATTCAATTGAATTGGAATTTCCAAAATTCTTTTCAATTTTTACACAGAAAATTTCTCATCATATTGTAAAGTCAATAGTTTGACTTCTAAAATATGTCTATGTCTAACATTTGGCAGAAGGCCAGGGGAATGTGATGGACATGGCAGAAAACAAGAATTGCTCCAGCCCACCCCCTCTCTCAAAGAAATGCTCATGTCACTGATTTCTTCTTGCGTTTTAACTGTTTTCCTCCTTCAACAATCTTTTTGTTGTCATTTACATCAAAAGAATAAGAAATAAATCAGTGGTGAGTGTCCTCTGCTATACCTTCTGAATAAAATAAAACCTACTATATGGTTTCTTCTAAGAATGAGCAACATTGCTCTTATTACTAGAGGTGATACTACACTGCAACACATGTTTTCACTCTCTCTATGTGGTTGGGTGCTAATACTTGTGGACTTCAAAATTAGCTACTCTTCTGAAATCAACACATTCTTTCCTTCATTACCCAATGGCAAGACACACACACACACACACACACACACACACACACACACAGAAAGAGAGAGAGAGAGACAGAGAGACAGAGAAAGAGACAGAGAGACAGACAGAGATAGGAACACAAAAACAGAGATAGAGACAGAGAGACAAAGACACAAAGAGAAAAACAGCAAACAGAGATAGAGACAGAGAAAATCAGAGACGGAGACTCAGAGAAATAGAGACAGAAACAGAAAGAGACAAATAGAGGGAACAGAGAGAAACAGACATACAGAGAAAGAGAGAGAGAGAAACAGAGAGAGACAGAGAGAAACAGAGGCAGAGAGAGGAATAGCCCTTTAACTAGCACTTTCCTGTGATTCTTTTAACAAGCACAGGCACAGTTTCATATTATAACTATAGTGTGAAAGTTAGAACTTTGGATGAAAAAGTCAAAATTATATTGAAGACTTGAAAGAGAAGTAGAATATCTTTTGCTTTTCTTTTCCCTAATTCCCCACCCCATCCCCCAGCAGGATGAAATATTGCTCAATTTCCAGCATTGTTTCTACCCTTTCAGTTCTAGTGATTGCAGGGCTCAGACAATCCATGAAACATTTCAAATGTAGCTGCCCACTGCCTCTAACTGTTTTACCCATGTTTGCACAATTGTCATGAAAGCTGCAATAATCCTAAATCTCTGTGAATGAAATTGGTTAACTTTTTTTTTTTTAATTTAAGTTCTCCAAGCTGAATAAAAGCCACAAAAGCCTTGCCCAAATATATTCAGAGAAGAAATGAAAGTGTTCAGGATGGGCAAAAATCAAACAGAACCAGTGAAGAGAGACAGTCAAATAATCCAGTGTCTCATTGACTATCTCTATTAGTATAGTGAAATGCATGATTCTTCTGTTTACTGCATCCTGGCTTTTAAAATTCTTATACATATGATGAAGTGGAACACAAGAGGCATGATGTGCATGAAAATAAAATGTAATATGGTTCTATCTATTTTGGAAACAGATTTCAATTTTGAATTGTAAAATAAAAAAAGTGACTAAACTGTTTCTAGTCTTTGACCCAATGATTCTATTAACAGGAATATATTCAAAGGACATGAAAGTTAGGAACAAAAGCTGAACTAAGAACTGGGGAAAAAATGGATGCCCATTTACTACACAGTGATTAGACAAACTAGGATACATTATTATAATGTAATATTATTGTGAACATATATACAAACATTTTAAATCATTCTGAACTGAACAAAGAACTAAATGTTGATGGCAACTGATTGATCAATAGCTTCATTGTGAAGGTTAAATATTATGGATTGTTGTTTCATAGGGTATGGTAGATATGAAGTCTTCAGATAGGTTTAGGGAGACTTGTATTACTTTATAAAAAATAAAGCAATCAAGATTTGAAGAAAAAAACTTAAGAATATTTAAGGAAAATACTACTGAAAGATATTGAAAAAGACACCTTCTTAGTACCAGAGAAAGTAAAAAGGTCCCTGGGCTCTTTTGGGTCACCAGGGTCCAATATTCCTCATGATATTTCTGTCCCTTTTATTATCCTTGAGTCTTCAAGGCACTAGTAACTTGGCTTAGTCTAAGGACTCTGACAGGTCTTTCAGTGATTGAGTGGGGGTCTTGATCATGTCTCTGCTATGACAGTGGAAGGAAAGTCAACGTAAACTGTGTGTCTCTATTTGCTTATCTGATTCAAAGAATCATTATGATAGAAATCTTGTGTTTTGCAGTCATCCTTAGAACTTAAAATATTTGTGACTTAAGATTGCAAAGATTCGGGGGGCGGAGCCAAGATGGCGAACTGCGGACAGCTTTCTCTGTGAACTCCCTCCTACATTCCCTCAAACCCAGACATAGTAAGCCTTAAAACTGGTTTCTGAGTGAGGTCCTCGCCAAGCATTTGGACTACAACGCACTTCTATAAAAGATCTACCTTGAAAGAACTCCGGAGAAGGTTAGCCTCAGGGGAAATCGGCCACTGGTCGCGATCGGTCTCCAGCCGGGGCGGAAGTCAGGGCTGCGATAGAGGGGCAGATTTTGGGCACCCAGGAAGCCCCTGGGAGACGCCTGGGCCACTTTGCTCTGCTTGCGGGCAGGTGCTTTGGCAGATCTGCCTTTGGAAGGGGGTGGATCGAGAAAAGCTGAAAACGTGGTCCTGGTGCGAATCTAGCCCGACCAGCCTCAGACCGGAAGTCAACTCGGCAAACTGCCCCAGGGCAAA
>JAJPUD010035482.1:0-10297 GCA_023553655.1 Myrmecobius fasciatus | reverse complement strand
GTTTGATTTATCTAATTCTGAGAGAGCAAGGTTGAGATCCCCCACTAGTATCGTTTGGCTGTCTATTTCTTCTTGCATCTCTCTTAATTTCTCCCCTAGGAATTTGTGTGCTATTGCACTTGGTGCATATATATTTAGTATAGATATTGCTACATTATCTATGGTACCCTTTAATAAAATATAGTTTCCTTCCTTATCTCTTTTGATTAGATCTATCTTGGCTTTTACTTGATCTGAGATAAGGATTGCTACCCCTGCTTTTTTTTTGTTCACCTGAAGCATAATAGGTCCTGCTCCGGCCTTTTACCTTCATCCTATATGTGTCACTATGTTTTAGATGTGTTTCTTGTAGACAACATATTGTGGGATTCTGGTTTTTAATCCAGTCTGATATCCGCTTCCGCTTTATGGGAGAGTTCATCCCATTCACATTCACAGATAGAATAACTAATTCTTTATTTCCTGCCATCTTATTTACCCAAGTTATGTTTTCCCCTTTCCTTTCCCCTTTCTCCCTTCCCCCCACCTCAGTACTTTGCTTTTGATGACCCTCTCCCCCAAACAATACTCCACCCTTTAGATCCCTTCCCCCTGTTTTTACTCCTTTCCCCTGATTCTTCTATTTTCCCTTCTATTAGTTTATCCCTTTCTTTTCCTCCTTTCCCTCCCCCTTCCCTCTAGCAACAGATAAGTTTCTATGTGAAATCAAATGTCTGATGTACACTTTTAGAGCCCAACCTGATGAGAGTAAGATTTACACAATGCTCAACTCCCTCCCCTCTTTCTCTCCATTATATTAGGTTTTCTTTGCCTCTTCAAGAGATTTTACTTTGTTTTTACCTCCTTATTTTTTTTTAGATCTTATTTTACCACTTTTCCCCTCTTTTCCCAGTATGACAACCTTTCCCCCTCTAGTTCTCTTTTTCATATTATCAAAGTAATATCTAGTTAATTATACCCCCAAACTTTAAGCATCCCCCTAGTAGAAATAAAGTTCTCAAGAGTCCTTTCCTTTTTACCTTTTTATGCATCTCTTGAGTTCTGTGTTTGGATGTCGAATTTCTTGTTCAGATCTGGTCTTTTCATTAGAAATAGGTGAAATTCACCTATATCATTGAATGACCATCTTCTTCCCTGGAGGATAATGCTCATTCTACCTGGATAGGATATTCTTGGCTGTAATCCAAGTTCCTTTGCCCTTCGGAATATCTGGTTCCAGGCCCTTCGATCCTTCAATGTGGAGGCTGACAGATCCTGTGTGATTCTAATTATTGAACCTTGGTATTTGAATTGTTTCTTTCTAGCTGCTAGCAGAATCTTTTCCTTGGTGCTATAGTCCTGAAATTTAGCCACGATATTCCTTGGGGTTTTAATTTTGGGGTCTCTTTCCGGAGGTGATCGGTGAATTCTTTCAGTGGTGATTTTGCCCTTTGATTCTACAATCTCAGGGCAGTTTTCTTTCAGGATTTCCTGGAAGATAGTGTTTAGATTCTTTTTTTCATCATGGCTTTCAGGAAGTCCAATAATCCTTAGATTATCTCTCCTAGATCTATTTTCCAAGTCAGTTGTTTTTCCTAGGAGATATTTCATATTTTCTTCTAATTTTTCATTTTTTTGTTTTTGTTTGACTGATTCCTGAAGTCTTATTGAGTCATTCACTTGCATTTGTTCAATTCTTATTTTTAAAGTTTTGTTTTCTTCAGTTACCTTTTTAAGCTCCATTTGTAACTGGCCAATTGAATTTTTTTGTTCATTGCACTCTTTTTCCACTTCACTAATTTAATTTTTCAATAGATTGGTGTCTTTTTCATATCTCTTTTGCAGGGCATCATATCCTTCTTGCAAGATACTGTATCCCTTCCAACCATTCTGGAGAGCAATTTGGAGCTATGCTCAAAGAGTTATCAAACAGTGCATATACCCTTTGACCCAGCAGTGTTTCTACTGGGCCTATATCCCAAAGAGATTTTTAAGGAGTTAAAAGGGACCCACATGTGCAAAAATGTTTGTGGCAGCCCTTTTTGTAGTGGCAAGAAACTGGAAATTGAAAAGATGCCCATCAATTGGAGAATGGCTGAATAAATTATGGTATATGAATGTTATGGAATACTATTGTTCTGTAAGAAATGACCAACAGGAGGATTTCAGAGAGGATTGGAGAGACTTGCATGAACTGATGCTGAGTGAAATCAGCAGAACCAGGAGAACATTATACACAGCAACAAGACTATACGATGATCAATTTTGATGGACATGGTTCTCTTCAACAATGATGTGATTCAAACCAGTTGTACTGCGATGAAGATAGTCATATACATCCAGAGAGAGGCCTGTGGGAACTGAGAGTGAACCACAACACAGCATTTTAACGCTTTCTGTGAATATTTCCATGCATTCTGTTTTCCTTCTTAGGTTGTTTTTTTTTCTTCTTCTCTTTCTAGATCTGATGTTTCTTGTGCAGTAAGATAACTATATAGATATGTATACATGTATTGTATTTGTCATATAATTTATCCTATCTAGCATGTATTAGATTACCTGTCATCTAGGGGTGGGGGGCGGGGGGAGGGAAAGGAAAAGCTTTGGAAAAAAAAGTTTTTTTTTTTTTGCAAAGGTCAATGTTGAAAAGTCACTCATATGTTTTGCAAATAAAAAGCTTTATTAAAAAAAAAAGATACTGTATCCTTCTTGCACTAATTTCAATTTATTTTCCCATTTATCCTCCAGTTCTTTTATTAGGTTCTTTAAGCAATCTTCGAGAAAGGCCTTTTGAGACTGGGACCAGTGATGGTCCTTGCTGATTCCCTCTGGAGTTATGTCTAAAGGAACCTCTGGCTCTGGGGTCCTCTCCTCTTTCTCTTTGTAAAAGCTGTCTATGGTGAGAGCTCTCTTTTGTCTCTTCATTTTTTTTTTTTAGACAGCGTGAATATCTCTTTAAGGTAGGGAAAAAAAAACGGCTGAAACGGAGGCTGACGATTTTGCCCTGAGGCGCTTCGGCGAATTAATTTAAGGTGCTGGGCCGGTGGGGGCTAGGACTAAGCACGAATTACTCCTTAAACAAGGCAAGTTTGCCAGAACACCTGCCCCCAATCAGGGCAGAGTGTCCGGAGTGCCTCAGATAAACTCCAGGTGTTTGGAATTTGGAGTTTGGAGTTTGGAGTTTTTTTGCCCGTCTGAGCTGAGCTGAGCTGAGCTGAGTCCCACCCTCACTCACTTCCGGCCTCCACCAGAGTTCTCTGACACCAAAGTCCTCTGTTTATCCCTCTGTCCGAGCTAGACAAACCTGATGTGAAGTTTTTCAGAGATATCTGCAAGCAGTATCCAAATATTTCCTGATTCGTTGACTTGAAGATCAGTTCAGAGGCTTATTTTATTGTTGATTTGAGAGAAGTTTGGAGGAGGAAGCAGAGAGTCACGCTTTCACTCCGCCATCTTGGCTCTGCCCCTTCCATTCCGGTGATCTTTTTTTTTTTAATTAAAGCTATATATTTGCAAAACATATGCATAGGTAATTTTTCAACATTGACCCTTGTAAAGCTTTCTGTTTTTTTCCCCTCCCACTCCCCACTCCTTCCCCTAGATGTCAGGAACTCTAATACATGTTAATTATGTTAAAATATTTGAATATGTGTATACATATTTATACAGTTATCTTGCTTGGCAGGAAAAAAAAAACTAAGAAGGAAAATATAATGCAGGCAAACTTCAATAGAAAGTGTCAAAATGCTATGTTGTGGTCCACACTCAGATCCCACAGGCTGCTCCGTGGGTGTATATGGCTTTCTTCCTCCCTGAGCAACTGGAACTGGTTTGAAACATCTCATCATTGAAGAGAACCATGTCCTTCAGAAATGATCATCACATAGTCTGATAGTTGCTGTGTACAATGATCTCCTGGTTCTGCTGATTTCACTCAGCATCAGTTCATACAAGTCTTTTCTCATACTGCCCTGCATATACTTGGGCTACTCACTGTTCCTCACACACAAAGCACCATCTCCTGACCCTGTATTGTTTCTATGGCTGTTTCACAACTTCAGCAAAGTAGTCTCTGAGTTGTCTCCTTTGCTTCCCAAGGTCTTTTCCCTTAGATGATGCATTCCTGGTGCAGACCTTGGTTTGGAGCCTTCAGCAAATCCCCTTTACTCCTGGATGCACTCCTGACATTCCGAATTTTTATATCTTCTTCCCAGAAGCTTCCTCCACCTGCCCTCCCATTCTCCAGCTTTCTTTTGTTTTTGTTTTATTTTGTTTTATTTTTCTTCATTTGAGGGAACTTGCTGCACTCCTCTGACTCTCAGAGTCTCTTTACCCTTGATGATCGCTTCAGCCCTGGAACTCACACCCTAGTGCCTCTGCCTCTAAATGGAACCCCAAACCTCCATCTTAGAAGGGCACCCGAGCCAGCCATCTCTTCATTTTCACTAAGCTAATCCCCTATTAGGTACCTTCTTACTTTAACCCTCTTCCGTTTTCAGCTATCTTCTATATGTTGTCTTCCTCATTAGAATAGAAGCTGCTTGGGGATAGAGGCTGTTATTTATTTATTTATTTTTTTGCTGAGGCAATAGTGACTTGCCCAGGGTCACACAGCTAGGAAGTGTTAAGTGTCTGAAGCCAGATAGGAACTCAGCTCCTCCTGACTTCAGGGCTGATGCTCTAACCACTGCACCACCTAGTTGCCCTGTTTTAATATTTCTTGTTGCCTCATGGAATTATTGTCTTCTATTTGGCCCACTCTAATTTTCAGAGACTTTGTTGCTTGCCCAAGGTTTTGTGCCACTGTATTAAGCTGCTCATTCCCTTTCTACTTCTTTATTCAACATCTCTCATTTTTTTCATTGTTCTCATTCCATTTATTTAAAAATTAACTTTTTATTGCTTCATCTCTTCCAGGAATTCTAATTGAGCTTGTTGCTAAGCAGTATTTTTTCTGAGGCTTTTCTTATAGGTGTTTTGGAGTCATTCTCTTCTGGGTCTATGTCATGAAAATTCTTATCAGAATAATAGGTCATTATTGTGAGGTTCTTTTTGGGTTTGCCTATTTTTCCAGTCTACTTTTTTACATTGGATTCAATGTTAGGACTGGGCTCTGCCACATTTCTGGAAGGAAGGTCTGGACTGGTCCTGTTGCTGCTTTCTTGGGGGTCTTATGTAGGGTTATTCTCAGATTCTGAAGACAGGCTGGGGACCTGCAAGCTTTCAGTGCTCCCCAAGTGAGCTGATTCAGGGCAAAACCTGATTGCTGCCCATCTGGTGCAAGCTCTTGTTCTGGATTGGGGTCTGGGCAAGAGTAGACTGCTGCCCTACTTAGCCCCCATCAATCAACTGGAAAATTCTGTTGGTTCAAAGTTCACAGTTGTAGGCTCCCCTGAGATCTAGGATTCCTCCCCTGGTTATATCTCTACCAGCTGGGCTGGATGATGGCAAGGAGGCCCTGCTTCCAAGCTGTGGCCTGAGCTCTACCACTGCTGTTGTTGTTGCCATTGACTTTGGAACTTCCTCCTTCACACACCACCAGAACTTCCTTACCCAGGATTGCCACGGCCATGAACAGGTTCCCTTTTCCCTCTGCTCTGGATCTGCAGCCCAAGCCTGAGTGAGTGGGCAACAAAGCTGCCAGTAAGCTGTGCCCATCACAGCACCTTGCTGTGGGTCTGAGACCTCTTGACCTAGTGCACAGTTTCTCCCCCGGTGTCATAGTGCTTCCCAGAAGGTGCTCCTGGTCGAACCCCGTCTCCAATGTCTGAAGAGTTCCCTTTCTGGCTTCTGAATCCAAGATGGGTTGGACAAATAATTGGCTATAACATTTGTGGACTTTCCCTTTATGACTCAGTTGGGTGCATTTTTCATATCTTTAACAGGAGTAGATAGAGAGTAGGTCACTTCATTGTTTCTCCTATTTTTACTCTGCCCTTCCCCTGGGTTTCATTATACTTAGTTCCTCCAGCTCAATTTCAGTATATATATATATATATATAATGTTATAGCTCTATAAAGTAATCTGTTGGCAGTTTGCTGTGTATGTCACTGAATGTTAATTTATTTATTCCATAGTTTATTTCATTAATTTAGCTTATGTATGAGCAATGACTACTTCTCCAATTATCTTAAATTTTTTAAATTTATTTATAATTGTATTCGTATGGTGTTGACTCCGAGGTATTTTTTTTTACATTTCATATAGGATTTCTCTTTCTGCTGTGTGTGTGTGTTTTTTTAATTAATGAATAGAAATGCTGGTCCATTTCTCTGTTACCAATGATGATAATATGCATTGATTTTATTTCTTACAGCTTTGCCCAAGTTATTATTCCAAATGAATTTTATGATGATTTGCTAGGGTGCCTTAAGCACATCATCATATTATTGACAAAAAATGTTAATTTTGTTTCTTCTTTGCCTATACTTTTATTCCCTCATATTTTTGTTTTTGTCTTACTGGTCTGAGTAGCATTTCTAGTTCTATATTGCATCATAATGGTGATAGTGACCATTCTTGCCTTACCCATGTGTACTGGAAAGGAGTCTAGTTTATACTCATTATATATATATGTATATAAAATGTATTTATATATACATATATATATATAGATATATGTATATGTATACATATATCTATATATATATATAAATACATTATATGTAATGCTGCATCTTGGTTTTAGATATATACTATTCAACATATTAAAGGCCACTTATTATTGATTTTTAACAAATCTTTTTGTCCATATCAATATAAGCATACAATTTTTGTTGTTCTTATTATATTTAATTATATGTATACATTTTCCAGTACTAAACTTTTATTGCTGAAACAAATTTAACCTTGCAAGAGATATTTGTATCATATCCTTGATATGTTGCTATGTCCATTTTGCTAAAATTGTATTTGAAATTTTCATGTCATTGTTCATTAGTGATATTGGTCTATGTATTTCTTATTTTTATTCTTTCCAATTTTAGAATCAAGACTAAATTTGTATCATAAATGGAATTAGGGGGACTTTTTCCTTTTGTTCTTTTCACAGGTGATTTGTACAATCATTCTTTGAATGTTTGATAAAATCCATCTGGTCCCAGAGTATTTGGGAAAGCCTGTTTTATACCTTATTTAATGTCTTTTTTTAAGAGATTGGACTGTTTTAATGAAATATTTCTTGTTCTGCTAATCTTCTTTTATATTTCTAAAAAAGTTCCTTCATTTTACTTAAATTGTTGGATTTGTTGGAGTAGATGGGCAAAATAGTTTTCAATGTTATTCTTTATTTCTACATTTGTGGTAGATTCTCATTTTTGATAATGCTAATCTTTTTAATCATATTAGGTAATGATTTATTTGTTTTTCAAAAACATTTTTTAGTTTTATTAACTCATTCCTTTGTTGCTTATAATTTTGTTAATCTCTGATTTTCAGAATTCCTATTTTGGTGTTTAACTTGGGGTTTTTAATGGAGTGGTTCTCTAGCTTTTACTTTTATGATTTTTTTCTTTGACCCACTAATTCTTTAGGATTGTTATTTGTTCTTCTGTTAATTTTTAATCTTCTCTTCCCTAGTCTGTTACTGAATATAACTTTGCTGCATTGTACTCAGAAAAGGCTGTTCATTATTTCTACTTCTGTGTGTTTCTGTGACATTTTAATGCCCTAATACTTAGCTGATTTTTGTGATGGTGCTATTATGGCTTTCTATTCTCCAATTGATGAGAACTTTAAATCAGCTTATTCTCAGGAATTGCTAATATGAGCCCATCTTGTTCTTAGTAATAATCATAATCAGGCCAGTTTTCTTACTGTATTGTTAGCATAGAATGACGTGAAGCTGGAGTTCATTGTTGATCCATCCAACTAGTCTCCAACCTCTGAGACTCCCTTGATTGGCATGTCTTTAGGTGAGTATGGAGCCTGGTCTTCCTTGATGACCAAGTAGGATTTATACCAGGAATTCAGGGCTTTTTAAATATTAGGAAAACTATCAGCAACATCATCTATGTTAATGACCAAAGTAAGAAAAAAACATGTGATTATGTCAATAGATGCAGAAAAAGTATATGATAAAATCCAAGACTTATTTCTATTAAAAACACTAGGAAGTATAGGAATAAATGGACTTTTCCTTAAAATGATCATTAGCATCTATTTAAAATGAACAGCAAGCATCCTATGTAATGGGGACAAGGTAGAACCATTACCAATAAGATCCGGAGTGAAACAAGGCTGCCCACTGTCAACATTACTATTTAATATTGTATTAGAAATGTTAGCTTTGGCAGTAAGAGAAGAAAAAGAGATAAAAGGAATTAGAGTAGAGAATGAGGAAGCCAAATTACCACTCTTTGCAGATGACATGATGGTATACTTAAATAACCATGGACATTCAATTAAAAAACTAGAAATAATTCACAACTTTAGCAAAGTTGCTGGATACAAAATAAATCCACAAAAATCATTTGCATTTTTCTATATTACCAGCAAAATTCAGCAGCAAGAGATACAAAAAGAAATTCCATTCATAATAACTGTCAATAATATAAAATATTTGGGAATCTATCTGCCAAGGGAAAGTCAGGAACTATATGAACATAACTACAAAACACTTTCGATGCAAATAAAGTCAGGTCTAATCTGTTGGAAATAGATCAAGTGCTCACGGGTAGGCTGAATGAATATAATAAAAATGAATATACTACCTAAATTAATCTACTTATTTAGTGACATACCAATCAAATTCCCAAGAAATTATTTTATAGATCTAGAAAAAAATAGCAGCAAAGTTCATTTGGAAGAACAAAAGGTCAAGAATTTCAAGGGAATTGATGAAAAAAAGGCCGATGAAGGTGGCCTTGCTGTACCAGATCGAAAACTATATTATAAATCAATGATCATCAAAACCATTTGGTGCTGGCTAAGAAATATAATAGTCAATCAGTGGCATAGGATAGGATCACAGGACAAAATAGTCAATAACTACAGCAATCTAGTGTTTCACAGACCGAAAGACCCCAACTTTTGGGATAAGAAGTCACTATGTGACAAAAACTGCTGGGAAAATTGCAAACTAGTATGGAAGAAATTAGGGCTTGACCTACACCTAATACCACATACCAAGATAAGATCTAAATAGGTTCATGGTTTAGACATAGAGTGATAATTATAAGCAAATTAAAGAAACATAGGATAGTTTACCTCTCAGATATGTGTTGAAGAAATGAATTTGTTTCCAAAGAAGAACTAGAAGTCATAATTGAACACCAGATAGATAATTTTGATTATATTTAGTTAAAAAGATTTTGTGCAAACAAAACTAATGCAGACAAGATCAGAAGGGAAGAAATAAAGTGGGAAATCATTTTTACATTTGAGGGTTCTGATAAAGGTCTCATTTCTAAAATATATAGAGAATTGAATGAAATTCATAAGAATTCAAGCCATTCTCCAATACAGCAATGGTCAAAGGATGTGAACAGACACTTTTCAGATGAAGAAATTGAAACTATTTGTAGTCATATGAAAAGATGCTCCAAATCACTGTTGATCAGAGAAATGCAAATTAAACAACTCTGAGATTTACAGGGGTAAAAGTATCCCTTTCTTCTACTTGCTTGGCCATGAAAGACTTTCAAAGTGCAGTAGCCCAGATAAGGCTACATGCAATCATGTTTTTTTTCAGGAATCTCTGTCCAAAATTTCCATATGTAATATTTGTTTTATTCTGCATTTTTGGCACAAATCTTGCAGGGGCAATTGTTGATGTATTGTACCACTCAAATCACTTCAGATTAGAGAGGGTGGGAATAGGAAGGGACAATGATCCATCCTGTCTTTGAAGATTTCTGACCCATGTGATTTTTACTACCAATAAGGCAAAATTCCACAATGAGATCAAACATAGTGGGAAAAGGTCCAGCAACTAGAGTTTTAATTCATCACCTTCCAAAAACTGTCTATACCACTTAACTCGTCTCAAAAAGATGTGTCCTTTTTTTTCTCTTCTCAAAGCTGCACATTCAAAAGATAGTCCTGTCTTCCTTACCATGACCAGCTTCCAGGAGCAAGCTTTCCTAAGCATACAAAGTCTATTTAGAAACTGGCTAAGCTTTAGAGAAGAGGAATGAATGGCAAAAGACTTCAGCACAGGGCACTGTTTTGAATGAGTGTGCCAGAAAGCTCAAGCCCCCTCTACCCCTCCAGGAAAGCCCAGGTCTGAGGCCCGAAAGCCTCGGAAACATCATGGTCCTCATACCTACTTCCTATGAAGATCCCGCATCCAGCCTTAAGAGGAGCAACTCTTGGTCA
>JAJPUD010035481.1:0-10297 GCA_023553655.1 Myrmecobius fasciatus | reverse complement strand
TAAAGAATGGCAGTATAATTTGATTTTTCTTTGATAATAATGGAAAAGAAATTAGAGGTGGAAGGGATACCATACTGAAAAAGAAAAAGGGGGGAGGGGGGAAAGGAGGCAAAATAAAGTAAAAATAAAGGAGGTAAAATAAGGCAAAATCTCATAAAGAGACATAGGAGATCTAATATAATTGAGGGAAAGAAGGGAGGGTGATGAGTATTGTGTAAACCTTACTCTCATTAGATTGGACTCTAAGAGAGTATATCAGACACATTTGGCTTCAAAGAAAGGCCTGAGCTACCTTGTGGGAAGGTGGGAGGGAGGGCAGAAAAGGAAAGGGATAAACTAATAGAAGGATTAGGGGAAAGGTATAAAGGGGAGGGAGGGGCTCTAAAGGGAGGAGGATTATTAGTGGGAGGTGGTCATCAAGAACAAAGTACTGGGGAGGAGGGAAGGGAGAGAGGGGAAAGGGAAGAGAAAATCATAACTCTGGGTAAATAAGATGGCAGGAAATACAGATATAGTTATTTTAACTGTGAATGTGAATGGGATGAACTCTCCCATAAAATGGAAGCGGGTAGCAGACTGGATTGAAAGCCAGAATCCTACAATATGTTGTTTACAAGAAACACATCTAAAACATAGAGATACATACAGAGTGAAGGAAAAGGGCTGGAGCAGAATCTTCTATGCTTCAGGTGAACAAAGAAAGGCAGGGGTAGCAATCCTTATCTCGGATCAAGTAAAAACAAAAATAGATCTAATTAAAAGAGATAAGGAAGGAAACTACATTTTACTAAAGGGTTCCATAGACAATGAAGCAGTATCAATACTTAACATATATGCACCAAGTGGTATAGCATCCAAATTCCTAGAGGAGAAGTTAAGAGAGATGCAAGGAGAAATAGACAGTAATACTATACTAGTGGGAGATCTCAACCTTGCTCTCTCAGAATTAGATAAATCAAATTCCAAAATAAATAAGAAAGAAGTTAGGGAGGTTAACAAAAGGCTAGAAAAGTTAGGTATGATAGATCTCTGGAGGAAATTGAATGGTGATAGAAGGGAGTATACTTTTTTCTCAGGGGTTCATGGAACTTATACAAAAATTGATCATGTGTTAGGGCATCAAAACCTCAAAATCAAATGCAGAAAAGCAGAAATAGTAAATGCATCCTTCTCAGATCATGATGCAATAAAACTCACATGTAATATAAGGCCAGGAGAAAACAGACCACAAGTTATTTGGAAATTAAATAATCTAATCCTGAAGAACGAATGGGTGAAAGAGCAAATTATAGACACAATCGAAAATTTCATCCAGGAGAATGACAACAATGAGACAACATACCAAAATTTGTGGGACACGGCTAAAGCGGTTATTAGGGATAATTTTATATCTCTAGATGCTTACTTGCATAAAACAGAGAAGGAGAAGATTAATGAACTGGGTTTACAATTAAAAAAGCTAGAAAAAGACCAAATTAAAAACCCTCAATTAAATACCAAATTGGAAATTCTGAAAATTAAAGGGGAGATCAATAAAATTGAAAATAAGAAAACTATTGAATTAATAAATAAAAGTAAGAGTTGGTTTTATGAAAAAACCAACAAAATAGATAAGCCTTTAGTTAATTTGATTAGAAAAAGGAAAGAGGAAAATCAAATTATTAGTCTCAAAAATGATAAGGGAGAACTTTCCTCCAATGAAGAGGAAATTAGAGTAATAATTAGGAGTTTCTTTGCCCAACTTTATGCCAATAAATTTGATAATGTAAATGAAATGGAGGAATATCTACAAAAATATAGATTGCCCAGATTAACAGAAGAGGAAATAAATTATTTAAATAACCCTGTTTTGGAAAAAGAAATAGAACAAGCTATTAATCAACTCCCTAAGAAAAAATCTCCAGGACCAGATGGATTTACATGTGAATTTTACCAAACATTCAAAGAACAATTAATCCCCATACTATATAAACTATTCGAAAAAATAGGGAAAGAAGGTGCACTACCAAATTCCTTCTATGACACAGATATGGTGCTGACAGCTAAACCAGGTAGGGAGAAAACTGAGAAAGAAAACTATAGACCCATTTCCCTAATGAATATTGATGCAAAAATTGTAATAAGATTTTAGCAACAAGATTACAGAAAGTCATCCCCAGGATAATACATCATGACCAAGTAGGATTTATACCAGGAATGCAGGGCTGGTTCAATATTAGGAAAACTATCAGCATAATCAATTATATTAATAACCAAATTAATAAAAAACATATGATTATCTCCATAGATGCAGAAAAAGCCTTTGATAAAATCCAACACCCATTCCTATTAAAAACAATGGAGAGTATAGGAATAAATGGGCTTTTCCTTAAAATTATTAGTAGTATCTTCTTAAAACCTTCAGCAAGCATCATATGTAATGGAGTCAAACTAGAACCATTCCCAATAAGATCAGCAGTGAAACAAGGCTGCCCACTGTCACCATTACTATTTAATATTGTATTAGAAATGTTAGCTTTAGCAATAAGAGAAGAAAAAGAGATAAAAGAAATCAGAGTACGTAGTGAAGAAACCAAATTATCACTCTTTGCAGATGACATGATGGTATACTTAGAGAACCCTAGAGACTCAACTGAAAAACTACTAGAAACAATTCACAACTTTAGCAAAGTGGCAGGATACAAAATAAATCCACATAAATCATCAGCATTTTTATATATTACCAATAAAGTTCAGCAGCAAGAGATACAAAAAGAAATTCCATTCAAAATAACTGTTGATAGTATAAAATATTTGGAAATTTATCTGCCAAGGGATAGTCAGGAACTATATGAACTAAACTACAAAACACTTTCCACACAAATCAAATCAGACCTAGTCAATTGGAAAAACTTAAAATGCTCATGGGTAGGATGAGCAAATATAATAAAAATGACAATACTACCCAAACTAATTTACTTATTTAGTGCCATACCAATCAAACTCCCAAGAAATTATCTTACAGATCTAGAAAAAATAGTAGCAAAGTTCATTTGGAAAAACAAAAGGTCAAGAATTTCAAGGGGATTAATGAAAAAAAAGGCTGACGATGGTGGACTTGCTGTACCAGATCTAAAACTATATTATAAAGCAGCGGTCATGAAAACCATTTGGTACTGGCTAAGAAATAGAGTAGTCGATCAGTGGAATAGGATAGAATCACAAGACAAACTAGGCAATAACTATAGCAATTTGGTTTTTGATAAACCCAAAGACCCCAGCTTTTGGGATAAGTATTCACTATTTGACAAAAACTGCTGGGAAAACTATAAACTAGTGTGGAAGAAATTAGGGCTTGACCCACATCTAACACCACATACCAAGATAAGATCTAAATGGGTTCATGACCTGGATATAAAGAGTGATACTATAAGTAAATTAGAGGAATGTAATATGATTTAACTCTCAGACCTATGGAGATGGAATAAATTTATGTCCAAAGAAGAACTGGAACTCTTAATTGAAAACCAGATAGATAACTTTGACTATATTAAGTTAAAAAGTTTTTGTACAAACAAAATCCATGCAGACAAGATTAGGAGGGAAGCAATAAATTGGGAAATCATCTTTACATTTAAGGGTTCTGATAAAGGTCTCTTCTCTAAAATATATAGAGAATTGTCTCATATTTATAAAAATTCAAGCCATTCTCCAATCAATAAATGGTCAAAGGATATGAACAGACAATTTTCAGAGGATGAAATTAAAACTATTTATAGTCATATGAAAAGGTGCTCCAAATCACTATTGATCAGAGAAATGCAAATCAAAACAACCCTGAGATACCACTTCACACCTGTCAGATTGGCTAAAATGACAGGAAATGAATGTTGGAGGGGATGTGGGAGGGCTGGGACACTGATGCATTGTTTGTGGAGCTGTGAACGGATACAGCCATTCTGGAGAACAATTTGGAGCTATGCTCAAAAAGTTATCAAACTGTCCATACCCTTTGACTCAGCAGCATTTCTATTGGGCTTATATCCCAAAGAAATCATAAAGGAAGGAAAAGGCCCCACATGTGCACGAATGTTTGTGGCAGCCCTTTTTGTAGTGGCTAGAAACTGGAAATTGGAGAATGGCTGAATAAATTATGGTATATGAATATTATGGAATATTATTGTTCTGTAAGAAATGGCCAGCAAGATGATTTCAGAGAGGCCTGGAGAGACTTGCATGAACTGATGCTGAGTGAAATGAGCAGAACCAGGAGATCATTATACACAGCAACAACGGTACTATATGACGATCAATTCTGATGGACATGGCTCTCTTCAACAATGAAATGTTTCAAACCACCTCCAATTGTTCACTGAAGAAAGCCATATACACCCAGAGAGAGGGATGTGAAATGTGGACCACAACATAACATTCTCATACTCCTTGATTGATGTTTGCTTACATTGTGTTTCCTTTATCTGATATATCATTTGTGTAGACAAGATTTTTCTTGCACAACAATGACAAGTTTGGAAATATGTATACATATATTCGATTTGCCAATATTTTAACATAATTAACATGTAGTGGATATCCTGCCATCTAGGAAAGGGGTGGGGAGTTGGGGGAAAAATTTGTAAAGGAAAGCTATGTAAAGGTTATTGTTGAAGAATTACCCACACATATGTTATGCAAATAAAATAAAAAAATAAAATTTATAAAAAAAATAAAAAAAAACACACCACTAAGGACAAGGTGGAAACAGAGAACAAAAGTATGTACAGGGGAGAAAATAGGGTGAAGGGAAATGCAGAACTGGTAATCATAATTGACAATGTCAATGAGATGAATTGTACAATAAAATGGAAATAAATAGCAGAGTGAATTAAAAAACAAAATTCTATAATATATTGTTTACAAGAAACAAATTTGACACAGAGAGACACATACAGAGTAAAGGTAAAAGGCTGGAACAGAATTTATAGTGCTTCAGCCAAAGTAACAAAAAAAAACAAAAACAAAACACAGGGGTAGAAATTCTAATCTAAGATAAAGCAAAACTAAAAATAGATCTTATTAAAGAGATAAGGAGGGAAAGTACATCTGAATAAAGGGTACAGTAAATAATGAAGTAGTAATGATACTAATGTATATGTACCAAGTGGTAGGCAAAATCCTAGAGAAGATTTTAAGCTGGTTATAGGAAGAAATAAACAGCAAAACAATTCTAGTGGGGTAACAACTTTTTTTGTCTCAGAATAAAACAAATCTAACCACAAAATAAACAAGAAAGAAACTAGGGAGGTTAATAGGATCCTAGAAAACCGAGATATGATAAACCTCTGGAAAAAAATTGAATAGGGACAGAAAGGAATATCCCTTTTTCTTGGCAATACATGGCACCCACAAAAAAATTGAGCATGTATTGGGGCATAAAAACCTCATAATCAAGTGCAAAAAGGCAGAAATAGTAAATGTTTCCTTTTTTTAGACCACAATGCAATAAAAATTATATTTCATAAAGGGCCAGAGAAAGACAGACTAAAATCCAATTGGAAATTAAATAATCTAATTCTGAAGAATGAATGGGACAAACAACAAACCATAGAAACAATCCATAATTTCATCCAAGAAAATGACAATAATGGGACAACATACCAAAACCTATGGGATACAGCCAAAGCAGTTCTTAGGGGAAATTTTATATCTGTAGATAGCTACATAAATAAAATAGAGAAAGAAGAGATCAATGAATTAGCCATGCAACTAAAAAAGCTAAAAAAAATAAAGTCCCCCAATTAAGTACCAAATTAGAAAATTTGAAACTTGAAAGTAAGAGTTGATTATATGAAAAAAACTAACAAAATAAACAAACCTTTGGTTAATTTTATCATAACAAAGAAAGAAAAAAGCCAAACCACCAGCATCAAAAATGAAAGGGGTGAACTCACCACCAAAGAAGAAATTAAAGTAATAATCAGGAGCTTTTATGCCCCACTCCATGGCAGCCAATCTGACAATATAACCAAAGTGGATAAATATTTACAAAAATATAAATTGCTAAGGTTACTGGAAGAGGAAATAAAACACTTAGTCTATTTTAGAAAAAGAAATTAAACAAGTCATTAATAAACTCCCCAAGGAAAAAAAATCTCCATGGCCATATGGATTCACAAGTGAATTCTACCAAATATTTAAAGAACAATTCCTTCTAATACTATGTAAACTATTTGGAAAAATAGGTAAAGAAGGAGTACTGCCAAATTTCTTCTATGACACAAATACGGCATTGATACTAAACCAGAAAGGGCTAGAATAGAGAAATAAAATTACAAAGCTATCTCTTTAATGAATGTTGATGCAAAAAATTTTAATAAAATATTAATAAAAAGATTATAGCAATTTATCAGCAAGATAATACAATATGACCAAGAAGTATTTATACCAAGAATGCAGGGCTGGTTCAATATCAAGAAAACTATTACTATAATCGACCAAATCAAGAACAAAACCAACAAAAATCATATGATAATCTCAATAGATGCAGAGAAGGCTTTTGACAAAATACAGTACTCATTCTTATTAAAAAACACTAGAGAACATAGGGATAAAAGGAGCTTTTTCTTTTAAATAATAAGCAATATCTATTAAAACCTACAGCAGGGAGTCATGCTGATGGAGATCAGACAGGAGTCTCTGTAACCTCCTCTAACCTTCCCTCAAACCAACAACATAGGAAGCCTCTAGACTGATTTTGAAGAAAAAAAATCCAAAACATCTGGAGGACAACACGATTCTAGAAGAAGATACTCTGGAAGAACCTCAAAACAGGTCTGTTTTAATTGGGCAAGGGGATGGTCTGCTGAACCCAGACTGCAGTGCAGGGAGACCGGGGCAGGGAGCTGTAGCAGGGAGCTGGAACAGGAGTCGAAATAGGAATGGGAGCATTGTGCTTTTCACACACCTGGGAGTCTTCTGCGGGCCTCTTGGGCCGATCTGTCCTGATTGTGGGCAGGTGGTTTCGAGGATCTGCCTTTTGTGGGGGGTAGATTGTGAATCACTGAACCCCAGATGAGCATCAGACCTAGCTGCCATTACATTGCACCTTAAAGCAATCAATCAATCAACAGGATTGATCAGCACCAGAAATAATTCAATCAGCAGAGCTGCCCAGTACCTGAAATAATTCAATCAGCAGAACTGCCCCAGGGTGAACTAAAGCAGAACTGCCCAGCATCTGACATAATTCAATCAGCAGAGCTGCCCAGTTCCTGAAATAACTCAATCAGCAGAACTGCCCCAAGGCAAATTAAAGCAGCTGTCCCACCTTTGCCTTAAACAGACCTCACACCTTTAAAAAAAATGAATAAAAAACCAAAAAGAGCTATCACCATAGACAACTTTTATGGAGAGAGGGAAGAACAGATCTCAAATCCTGAGGCCCCTAAAGGTAAAGCAACTCCAGAAAAAGCTCCAAAGAGAGACATAAACTGGTCTCCATATCCTAAGGCTTTCTTTGAAGATTGCATAAAAAATCTTAAAAGAGAGTTAGAAGAAACATGGGGAAACAAAATGAGATCACTGCAAAATAACATAGAAAAAATGGAAAAAGAATACAATGAACAAAAAAATTTAATTGGTCAATTGCAAAAGGAACTAAAAACAGTAACTGAAGAAAATAAGACATTAAAAATTAGAATCGAACAATTGGAAATGAATGATTCATCAAGACTTCAAGAATCAGTCAAACAAAAACAAAAAAATGAAAAGATAGAGAAAAACATGAAATATCTCCTAGGAAAAACAACTGACCTAGAAAATAGATCTAGGAGAGACAATCTGAGGATTATAGGGCTTCCTGAAAGCCATGATGAAAAAAAGAAACTAGACACCATCTTCCAGGAAATCATAAAAGAAAACTGCCCTGATATCTTAGACCCAGAAGGCAAAATACTCCTTGAAACAATCCACCGATCACCTCCTGAAAGAAACCCAAAAATTAAGTCCCCCAGAAATATCATGGCTAAATTCCAGAACTATCATACCAAGGAAAAGATATTACGAGAAGCCAGAAAAAACAATTTAAATATTGGGGAACCACAATTAGGATCACACAGGACCTAGCAGCTTCTACTTTGAAGGATCGAAGGGCCTGGAATCAGATATTTCAAAGGGCAAAGGAACTTGGATTACAGCCAAGAATAAGTTACCCACCTAGAATGAGCATTATCTTCCAGGGAAGAAGATGGTCATTCAATGATATAGGAGAATTTCACCTATTTCTACTGAAAAGACCAGAACTGAACAAAAAATTTGATCTACAAACACAGAACACAAGAGAAACATAAAAAGGTAACAAGAAAAAAAAACCCTTGAGAACTATATTTATGTTATAGATACTTATAGAATGAGGGTTGATTTTATGAAGCTATTATTACATTATGATTATGATATGATTACTGTGGTTTTATGATTATTATGATATGATTATTATGATTTTATGATTATTATGATATGATAAACTGAAAAAGAAATTAGAGGTAGAAAAGGGATAACACCGTAAGAAGAGGAAAAGGAGGTAAAATAAGGGAAATTACATCACTTGTAGAGGCAAAGAAAACCTATAATGATTGAGGGGAGAAAAGGGAGGGGAATGAAAATTGGGTTAATCTCCATCTCATCAGATTTGGCTCTGAGGGAATAATAGAAGTACTTATAAGGAAACAGGAGGGAAAGGGGGGAAAAAAGGGGTGGGTGGGGTTCTAAAGGGGAAGGATTGTTTGAGGGAAGTGGTTATCAAAAGCAAAATAGTAGGAAGGAGGGAAAGGGGATAAGAAAGAGAAAAGCATAAGCTAGGGCAAATAAGATGGCAGGAAATACAGAATTAGTTATTTTAACTGTAAATGTGAATGGAATGAACTCTCCCTTAAAGCAGAAGCAGATAGCAGACTGGATTAAAAACCAGAATCCAACAATATGTTGTATACAAGAAACACATCTAAAACACAGAGATACATACAGGGTGAAGGTAAAAGGCTGGAGCAGAATCTATTATGCTTCAGGTGAACAAAAAAAAAAAAAAGCAGGGGTAGCAATCCTGATCTCAGACCAAGTAAATGCAAAGATAGACTTCATTAAAAGAGACAAAGAAGGAAATTATATCTTCCTAAAGGGTACCATAGACAATGAAGCAATATCAATACTAAATATATATGCACCAAGTGGTATAGCATGGAAATTCCTAGAGGAAAAGTTCAGAGAGATGCAAGAAGAAATAGACAGCAAAACTATAATAGTGGGGGATCTCAACTTCCCTCTCTCAGAACTTGATAAATCAAACCACAAAATAAATAAGAAAGAAGTTAAGGAGGTAAACAAAATGTTAGAAAAGTTAGGTATGATAGATCTTTGGAGGAAATTAAATGGAGACAGAAAGGAGTTTACTTTTTTCTCAGCAGTCCGTGGAACTTATACAAAAATTGACCATGTGTTAGGACACGAAAACCTCAAAATCAAATGCAGGAAGGCAGAAATAATAAATGTATTTTTTTTAGATCATGATGGAATAAAAATGACATGCAATATAAGGCCAGGAGAAAATAGACCAAAAGCCAATTCGAAACTAAATAATTTTATCCTAAAGAATGAATGGGTGAAACAGCATATTACAGACACAATTACTAATTTCATTCAAGAGAATGACAATAATGAGACAACATACCAAAATTTGTGGGATACAGCCAAAGCGGTAATAAGGGGAAATTTTATATCTCTAAATGCTTATTTGAATAAAATAGAGAAAGAGAAAATCAGTGAATTGGGCTTGCAACTAAAAAAGCTAGAGAAAGAACAAATTAAAAACCCCCAATCAAATACCAAACTTGAAATCCTAAAAATAAAAGGAGAGATTAGTAAAATTGAAAGTAAAAATACTATTGAATTAATAAATAAAACTAAGTTAATTTTATGAAAAAACCAACAAAATAGATAAACCTCTAGTTAATTTAATTAGAAAAAGGAAAGAGGAAAATCAAATTGTTAGTCTCAAAAATGAAAAGGGAGAACTTTCCACCAATGAAGAGGAAATTAGAGCAATAATCAGGAGTTACTTTGCCCAACTGTATGCCAATAAATTTGATAACCTAAGTGAAATGGAGGAATATCTACAAAAATATAGATTGCCCAGATTAACAGAAGAGGAAATAAATTACTTAAATAGTCCCATTTCAGAAAAAGAAATAGAACAAGTCATTAATCAACTCCCTAAGAAAAAATCCCCAGGACCAGATGGATTTACATGTGAATTCTACCAAACTCT
>JAJPUD010035480.1:0-10298 GCA_023553655.1 Myrmecobius fasciatus | reverse complement strand
TCCTCACACCCTGTGTCCCGGGCAGGAGTGCTGATCTCCTGTCCCCCTTCCCCCGGCCCGGTCCCCCGCACCTTGACAAACAGCTGAATTTTGGAGTTGTCGGCCATAGTGTCCGGCAGGATAAGTGCAGCAACTTGGGTGGGGACTATGTTTTTGGCTCTTTAAAGCTCCCGGGTTGCTCCGCCCTATCCTACCCCGCCCCTTGTCGCAGCCCAGAGTCGGCATAAGACTGGGTGCCTGACACTGAGGGACTCCCTTGGGGAGGGGGTGTGGGGAGAGCAAGGGGGAGATTGCGTAACGTGGGACTCCGGGACTGACTTCTGGTCTGTGGGCGATTGTGAGCCGCACGAAAGGAACGGCGACACTGGCTGGTGGCTGTAACACAGGGGGCCAAAGAGCCCAACTCTACGATCCTAAGTCGGGCGTCGGGGACCTTGCAGGACTCGGTCCCTGTGGGGAGTTATGTCTGACAGTTATGTATGTTATCTTAGGGGGTTGGGAGGTGAAGGGCGGCAGGTACACGGAGGGTCACTTGACCCCATTCCAGTTCCGGGGCCAGAGAGAGGGAGAATGGAGGAATGAGGGGCCCCCAACTAGATCTGTGCTCCCAGAGTGGGAATTGATTAGTGTGGCTGCTCCCAGCCTCACCCCCCCCAATCAGGTACCCCTCCAAAAGGCTGCCCCCCCAGGGCCACTCTTCCCGAGGCCCTCGGTGGGGCCCTCCTGTAGGGTGTGGCAGGTACATTCCTGGCATGCCCACACTGGGGTGGGCAGAGGGGAAGTCAGATAACCCCTGGATTTGGGACTTCCATCTTTTATCTCCACTTATCCATCCTCCCACAGACGGAAGAACTCTGTGTCCTTCACCTTCCCAGAATGTGAACTGATTTCTCCAGCTCCCACTAATTCCACCCTGGAATACACACACACACACACACAGAGGAGTCTTTGGCTGGTTTGATATCTTCCCTTTTTATTTAAAACAAACATCTTTCTTGGTCTGCTACCCCAACTATGTACAAGCCCAGTCCCCCACCTGCCCTCAGGCAGGACTAGGGGTGGGATGGGAAGGGGTGGGGATGGACAAACAGTTGGAAAGTCACCCTGGCAGCTTGCTCTCACCAAGAAATGGGGCCCAACATACCCCCACCCTGTCCCTGCAATACCAAGCCTCTTCCCACCCCCACCCCTTCTGTGACAAAAGGTGCCTGGAGGTCATTCAGGGGCGAGGGGCCAGCTCTTTACACATCAGATCCTTCCACCTTCTTTCCCTCACCCTCAGGCTTTAGGTTTCCTGGGTGCAGAGGCCACATGGGAAGTAGGAACTGAAGGATGGAGGGAGAACCGAAGGGGAGCTCCCCTCCTTTTGTTTTCCCTGCAGTTGTTCCCAACCTGTCAATGTGTTCGTTCTACCATCTATGTACAGTCTCCATATTCCCCACCCCTGATAAGTGCTTCTTCCTATTGCAAAATAAATAGGTTAAAAAGAAAACAAGCCCGACATCCCACCTCAACCCTGACCAGAGTCGATGGCCTGGGCCACGGGGGGGGGGGGGGGGGTTGGGCAAGCTGGCAGGCGGCCCATTTGGTGTCCAGCATTGAAGCCTCTGGGTGGTGACGGCATGGCAGCAATGGCGGCATTAGCGGAGGTGTTAAAATCCCGGGGAAGAAGAGTCCAATTTAGGGGGAAAGCAGTTATCTGCCCAGGACCCCACAAGATCCCTGTCACCCCCTTCTCCCTCCAGGGGATTAGCCTGGAAAGTATTGTGTTCCACAGGTCCATCAGGATCATATTCTGGAGGGTCAGGACCACAGAGGAGAGCCAGGCTCTCTTCTTCCACACAGCTCTCATGCTGGCTCCCCCAGGCATAGTTCCTGGGCTGTCAGAGACCAGTCTTTTGGGGGCCTTCGGTGCTACTGGGGATTCTAGCCACAGGCAAGATGGGTGGCACTGACCGTCAGAAGCAGAGCCGAGCAGGCCAGGCTGAGATCAGGGATAGGGATATCAGAGTCCAGGGAAGTGAGCAGAGTAGCTGGCCAGAGCTGCGGCGACTGCCAGCCCACACCCTGGGGCACAGCAGGACTGTCCCTTTGGCACAATCATTGGTTGGAGAGCCTGAGGATCACCAGGCAGGTTGGTCCTGGAGGGGCAGGGGCCGGGCCAGAAAAGGGAAAGAGTGGGTACAATTTTTAATATTCACTCCGGACTGGGTACTTGGGCCATACTCTCATTAGGAGATTCCCCATCCCTAAATCTGGGGCCTCCCAGAGTGAAGTACTGCCCTTGCTGTCAGATCCAAGTCTTTCCCCCATCTTTGGGGCTCCTATAGGATCCTAAGGTGGGGCCTTATGCCCAGCTCTTGGCACTGTCCACACCCACCGGTGTCCCCAACCCTACCTCCCTCTGAAACTAGCTCCAAGCGTGAGGCACTGAATTCAAGGTGCACAATTCATCACCGGTCCCTTTCCCAACCCTCCTGGGTGAGCTGGGCGAGCAGGCAGTGCTAGGGCCTCCCTCCCAACTGTCTGGCCTTGAATCTGCCCCAGCCAGAACAGGCCGGGGAATGCAGGACTGTCCAGGGAGGTCTGAGTAAGGGACAAAGAAAGCTGGTCATCCAGGAATGGAGAGCCAGGCCTCCAGAGTTCCTTCAGCAGAGAGTGTCCGTATTGAAGGAAAGCTGGGCCTGTTGGGAAGAGATAGGAGGGTTCAGCAGGGATTTCTCCTTTGTCTTTCTGTTCATTGTCACCAATCCAGTCAATTTGTTTCTCATTCTCTATTTCTGTCTCTCTTATCTTTGGGTTCAAAGACCTTTGCTTTTGGCCAGGACTTGGACTCTCTCTTAGTCCCTTTATTATTCTCTTATTAATCACTAGGTCTCTGTGTCTCTGAGTGGGCCAGTGCATCAGGAAGGGATGCTGCACTTGGCCTTGTGCCCCAGACATTTGGGGGATTAGAGTGCCTATAGAAGTGTGAACCCCATCCATGGCACACCTGCCACGGGGCTAGAGCCTCACCCTCTCCTCCTCAAAACTGATGAGCCCCTCGTCATCCGTGTCGAGGTCCTCCGGTTCATCTGTTACCAGAGCACGGAGCTCTGTAGGGGCAGGCCGGGGTCGCAGCAGACTGAGCAGCCGAGCCAGGGGGGACTGGAGGGCACAGCCTGGCTCTGGCTCTTGGGGCTCCAAGTTATCGCTTTGCTTCTTGGCAAAGTTCACAAACACCTGGATTGGACAGGAGAAGCAAACTAGGACATGCTGCCCCAGCGAATGATGGCAGCCCATGCCCCCCACGCCTGCCTCAGGCATCTACGTGCTGCTGGCTGTGAAGAGCTGGGGGGAGGGCACTCACATTGTCCAGTGTGGTCTGACTGACCGAGTAATCCTCAATGCCCAGCACATCCACCACCTGCTCCATCTTGCTGAACACCTGCGCCAGTGAGATGTGTTCAGATTTCAGCTGATACTGCACTTTGGTATGGTGTCGCTCCTGAGGGATAGAGGAAATCAGGGTACCCTCAACTAGTGTCCAGAGGGTACATTTTCCAGCCCCACATCTTCCTTCAAAGTATCTCTAAGAATTCTCTTGTTCTTCTATAGAACCCCTAAAAGATATCCCTGATCCCTTGGAGTTTCCTTATTCCTTCAAATCCCTGAGGCCTGTTAAGAGCTCTCCCTCATTTCCTGAATCTCTTTCGATCACCCCTGATCTCCTCACAGCCTCTGATTCCCTTAGGATCTCTGTGAATTTCCTCAAAAACCTCCTGGTCCTTTCTGGGCTCCCAGCCCTCTGAGAAATGTCCCCCAGTTCCCTTGAACCCCTGAGAGTCGCCCCTCTCTCTGATTCCTCTCATAGTACTCTCATAACTCCCATGTACCACCTCAAAGCCCTCTCAGGGCTCCCCTGACCCTCACTTTGAGCACGGCTTCGGGGAAGTTTCGGTTGAAGAACCTCACCACCTCCTTCACACTCTGGCTGCTCTTGGTCCTCACCGTAATCATGTAGCCATCACCAAACCTGGCAGAATGAAGGTGTGGGCTCCTGTCCCTGACCACCCCGCCCAGCTGTCACCCCCCCTACTACTGCCCACCCCCAACACTCTCTTCCCCAGGCTCTGCTCCTCCTCCCCTCCTGTCCCTATTCCTGCCCCGTCCATATCCCAAACCCCGTCCCTCTCCCTTCCTGTGTTCCATCCCTTGATTGCTGTCTCAGCCCTACCCTGATGCCCACTCTTGTACATTCACCTCTCCGTGCCCTCCCCTCACCTGTTCTTTAGGTGCTGAATGCTGCCCAGACACCTGAGCCGTCCATTCACCATGATGGCCAGGCGTGTACAAAGTGCTTCACATTCCTCCATGCTGTGAGTAGAGTCACCAGAACTAGGTGAGGGGGGGTCCAGCCATGGGGGACCCTCAGCTACTAAGGGGGCCAGATAGGAACGCCAGAGACTCAAATAGAGAAGGGAATAAGGAACCATGAAGGAAGGCAGTGACATTGCATTGAGTTCCCTGGACTGAGAACAGGGCACTTATTGGGAATGGGACAGGAAGAAGGCACCAGGGATACATGAAGATAAAACAGACAACTTTGAGCCCTGGGAACTGGCAGACAAGAGGGAACCAGGAGCACTGGAAACTACTGAAAGGAAAGCATCAGATAGAGAAGACATGGGACACTGGGAACTGGCAGAAGAAAAGAGAGTAAAGGGGGCTCTAGGAGCTGGTAAAGAGGGACCCAGGGAACAAGGAACTGGAAAAGAGGAACTTACTGGGATTGGAGCTGGCAAAGAGAGAATCGGGGACCCCAGGGATGGACGGAAAGGAAAACACAAGAGCTGGGAAGGAAGAGGGCATCTGGGATATCAGAAGCTAAAAAGCAAGATGGCACGGAGCAGGGGAGGATGGCAGAGGGGGAGGCATGATATTGATAGAGAAGAGAATTAGGAAAAGCAGGGGAAGCAGAGAGAGGAGGACTGGAGACATGCATTAGGAGCTGGCAGAGAAGAGGGCATTGGGTACTTGGCTCTGGGATAGAGAAGGTCACCAGAAACATTGAAACTTGGCAGAGAGGGCACTGGCATACCAGCATTTGGAACAGGAGAGAGCATGGGAGCACCACGAGCTGTGAAGAAGAGGCCTGAGGGATTTGTGAAATAGAGAGTGTCATGGCCTGGAGTTAGCAGAGAAGGTCAAGGGAATGTCAGCTCCAAGCCCCCTTGGACTGCTAAGGTTGCTTACTGAAGGGTCTTTCTCCTCCACTGGGCGAGCAGCTTGGGAATGGGCATGCAGGGGGCAAGGTCACTCACCTGTGAGATGTCAGCACCACGGATCGCCCAGTCTTGATAATGTCCAGGATGAGGTTCCACAAGAAGCGTCGGGCCTTGGGGTCCATGCCTGTGGTGGGCTCATCCTGGGAGCACGGCCTAGGTCAGTCTTCCACCCTTCAGCTCCTCCCCTTCCTCCCCAGATCTTTGCATCCTGGTCCCTGCTCTCCCCAGGAAGGTGATGGTGGAGGAAACGGCCGAGAAGCCGTGCTCCTGGAGGGGGCAGGGCCCTAGCTAGGCCTGGAAGCCCGGCTTCTGCCCTCTGGTCTGCCAGCCCGCCCCCCTACTCACCAAGAAGATGAAGGCTGGGTAGCCAATGAGGGCAATGGCTGTGGACAGTTTCCTCTTATTTCCCCCACTGTAGGTGCCCGCGGGCTTATCTGCATACTTGCTCAGCTCCAGTTTCTCTAAGGCCCACTTGACCACCTGCAAGAACAGAACCAAGGAACTTCAGAGTTGTCATCACCCACATCTCCTCCATAAGCGGCTGCTCAGCCTCCCCTTGAAGAGTCTCTTCGGTGATGGTCACCAAGGCAGGGCATCCCCTTCGAAAACAGCTCCCGCTGTTAGAAGTGGGTTACTTTTATGGAATTGTGAGCTAGGGGCAGCTGGGTGGGGCAGTGGATGGAGCCCCAGCCCTGAAGTCAGGAGGACCTGAGTTCAAATCTCAGACACTTCCTAGCTGTGTGAGACCCTGGGCAAGTCACTTAACCCCAATTGCCTCAGCAAAAAAAAAAAAAAAAAAAAGGAGTTGTAATCTGCTTATGACTTGTGTACCTTGCTCCTAGTTTCCTGGGGCGAGGCCGTACAGGTCTAATGTTCTGCCTTCTTTTATGAGATTCCTTCAAATACTGACAGGTGGCAATACAGGGCAAGATAGGCCGGGCTATTTTTTCCCTTCTCACAGAAGGGAATCTGACCAGGGCCCCTGCTCCCCTGAGCCACTTATCAGTCATCCCTTCCAAACTCATGTTCCTTCCCCTTTAGGGATCCCGGGAGGGGGTGGGGGGAGCAGGGGAAGTGGGACTTCAGTGGGGACAAGACTCCAGTTCCACTGCTCAGAGATTCTTCCATATCATGGTCTCCCCATGACCCTGGTCATGCTCTCCCCTATCTAAACAATCCCTCCCCAAGGTCAATCCCATTTCTTCTCTCCCCCCGCCCCGGTCATTAATAGCTCTAAGATTGCAGAGAAATAGTTCTGGAATTGCACCTTAAAAGCAATCAAGACCCCTTTCCTCCATTTTTGGACAAAGTGGGGCCAGTGAGCTATCTGGATACATAAAACTTGTAAATATCCTCCCAATTAAAAGTCCAGGGCTGTCCACCCTTCCTCAGTCCACTGCCTCCCAAACTAACCCCTCAGTGCTCCCTTCCACTTTTTTGGTCCATATCCCAGTTGGAAGACTTCCCCCCAAATCCCTCCCATCCAGCCTCCTCACCCTCTCCTCGTCCTTCCAGGGGACCCCTCGAAGCCTCGTGTAGAGTTCCAAGTGCTCCTGGGCCGTAAGCTCATCAAACAGGGCATCAAACTGTGGACAGTAGCCCAGACTCTGCTGTACTTGGAGGAGTTCTTTCAGGACGCTGCAGAGACCATGTAACCACTCAGGCCTGGCACTGCCCACACCATTCCCTGCACTGTGTCTGGCTTGTACCCCCCAGACCTCAGCTCCTCACTCTGCATCTGCCCCTAGCCCCCGGCCGCCCCTCATTACAAGCCTAAGACTGCCCCAAGACTTGAGGGACACACTTTATTTACCACTATGGCCTTCCTGCCCTCCCTGATGGAGCCCCTGACTTCAGGTGCAAAACCAGGACAGCAAGTGCAAGCCCCCCCCAGTGCCCTGAGGCAGCTTGTCCCTGCCAAGGCCCCTGGGCACCTGTGTCCATTGATGAAGGCCTCGCCTCCCGTGGTACTCTCATCTCCCGTCAGCATCTTGAAGGTACTAGTCTTTCCAGCCCCATTGACACCAAGGAGACCAAAACACTCTCCGGGTCGCACGCCCACACAGAGCCGGTCTACAGCTAGGATGCGCCCAATCTTACGTGATTTATACACCTGCAGGAGTGAGGAAGGGGGCTTCAGGAGAAAGAGTCTCATCCCTCACACCCAAGCTGAGGGCTTCTCCATTCCTGCTCTTCTGTGACCCCTAAGTCAGCGCTCTCCATGGGCCCCAGGGAATTCTCCCCTTTCCTGGTCAGAATCCTCTCCGGCCAAAGCCCCTGGCTCAGTGCCCTTCTGACCCTCCTAACCAACGACCACCGGTGGTATGGCCTCTCCCGCCTTACCAGTCACTATTTCCTGATCTGTTTCCCTAAACCCTGGGTTGGTCCCCAGGGACTAATCCTTAATCTGAGGTCCCACCTTGGTCAGGTTCTCGATCTTGACCATGTCATTGTCTGCATCCCCCCTCAGGACCCGCTGCCGTTCAATGGCTACATCCACATCATCTTCAATAGGCTTGGTGGATACAGGCAGACGCCTGGGGAGAGAAGAGGGAAGGAGCTAAATAGGGCAGGACAGCATGGGAAGAAGGGGCTCTGCCTAGCAACACTACTCACCTGCCTTGACCTAGACTCTCAGTGATGGGGGTGGGCAGCACCTGGAGCAGGGCAGGATGCTCCCAATCATAAAAACTAGAATCTTGGAAGGGAACAAGGTAGTCTAGTCTGACCCACACCTCAACAGGCATCTTTTGGAAAATATTCACAGTGAATTGTGAACTGATCCAACCATTCTGGAGAGCAATTAGGAACTATGGCCAAAGGACTATAAAACTTTTATCCAGCAGTGTCTCTACTGGGTTTGTATCCCATAAAAGAAAGGAAAGGACCCACATGTGCAAAAATATTTGTATCAGCCCTTTTTGTAGTGGCAAGGAACTGAAAACTAAGTGGATATGTATCAGTTGGGGAATGGCTGAATAAGTTATGGTATATGAATGTTATGGAATATTATTGTTCTGTAAGAAATGATGAGCAGGCTAATTTCAGAAAAGCCTGGGAAGACTTACATGAACTGTTGCTAAATGAAGGGACTAGAACCAAGAGAACATTGTACACAGCAACAGCAAGATTATGTGATGATCAGCTATGATAGATGTGGCTCTTTTCAACAATAAGGTGATTCAAGGCAATTTCAATAGTCTTGTGATGGAAAGAACCATCCAGCATCCAGAGAGAAGACTCTAGAGACTGAATATAGATCACAGTATATTTTCACCTTTGTTACTGTTATTTGCTTACTTGTTTTTTTTTTTTTTCTTTCTCATTTTTACCCTTTTGATCTGATTATCCTGGTACGGCATGATAAATGTAGAAATATATTTAGAAGAATTGCACATATTTAACCTATATTGGATTATTCCAGGGGAAGGAGAAGGAGGAAGAGAGGTAGAAAAATTTGGAACACAAGATTTTGCAAGGATGAATGTTGAAAACTATCTTTGAGTGTATTTTGAAAAACAAAAAGATATTTAAGAAAAAGAAAGAAAGAACATATTCACACTGATAGCCTCTACTTGAACAGGTAACTCATTATACCTCCAAGGCAGCCCATTCTATTTTTGAACAACTTTAATTATCAAGGAAGCCAAGTCTACCTTGCTATAATGTTCACCATTCACTTTTTTTTAAAAGGGAGTTTTGAAAAAATCATTTATTTGTTTATTTATTTATTTTATCCTTCCCTCTTAATTCTGCCTTCTGGGAACAAAGAAAGAAAGCTTAAATTCTCTTCCATATGAAACCTGTGTAATTCCTGACGGCAACCAATATTTCCCTCTCTGTGGCTTTTCCCCTCGAGACTCAATCTCCCTTAGTGCCTTCTCAGTCTTTTTGTTCCATGGTTTCCAGTTTCTTCCTCCTAGGCCTTCCTAAAATGTGATCTCCCAGAACTAGACACATTATTTCACAGGGAGTCTGCCTAGGGCCAAGGACAACATTACCTCCCTCATTCTAAATGCAGTCCAACAGGATTTCCTGCTCTCCACCTGTCCTTCCCCTCTGCTCCTGAGTGTGCAAGGGGAAGACAAGGCAAGAGCCCCTCCTCCCAGTCCAGAAGAAATCCCCCTAAAACTGCTGATTCTTCCCAGGACCAGCTCAGCTCAGGTGGGCTTCTCTGACCCGGCCCCCCCACTCACTGGGGCTGCCGAAGGAAGTTGTACTGGCACATGATGGTGATAAAGAAACCTACGAAGCCTTCTATTGTCATGGCAACCAGGCCTCTGGTGACAATGTCCCATTCGAAGGGGGATTTCATCTTGTCAAACTGGCCTGTGGGAGAAAAGGGGGGTCTTAATGGGGTCTCACCCAGAGGAAGCCTCCGGATTGGTGTGGTGTAAGAGGCAGCGGGAAGTACCCCCCACCCCAATATCTCCACGTAGGAGCTCCCACTAGATTAAGCCCTCTCAGGAGTACTCCGGGAACACACAAAAGGGCAGGCTCTGCATCCAGTCTTTCCCAGCTTAGTGGGAAATATCTGCGCTCTCCGGGACAAGAAGAGCCCCAAAGCTTGATCAATACTGAGGGGGAGGAGAGGCAAAAAGCAGCCCTGAGCCGTGTTTAACGCTCTGCCGGCCGAGCTCCTCCAGTGCCCTCTCAGTGCCAGCCCGACCCTTCCGGAGGCACGCTGTGCCGAGCTTTTGCGGCTCTTCCCTCCTTCCCCTTCCTGGCTCACCTATCTTAGCATAGTACTCGTTGATGTACTCATTGTAAGCCATCTCCATGAGCCCGTGGCCCAGGTTGTAGTTGGGAAAGATGAGGAAGCAGCTCTTCAGGTAGCTGTTAACCAGTTTCAGATCCTGGGGAGGAAAGCAGGGTAAAAAGCTGCCATCAATCGTTTGGGGGAATGGTTCCTTGGGAGGGGTCAGCCCTGCCCCCAGCCCTGGAAAGAGGGCCAGTGTTCCTGGCCCGGGCACCTCATCCATAGCCACCGAAGGGGCAGCTCTAGTGCCCACCTGATGTCCCTCAGGGACA
>JAJPUD010035479.1:0-10298 GCA_023553655.1 Myrmecobius fasciatus | reverse complement strand
TCCTCACACCCTGTGTCCCGGGCAGGAGTGCTGATCTCCTGTCCCCCCTCCCCCGGCCCGGTCCCCCGCACCTTGACAAACAGCTGAATTTTGGAGTTGTCGGCCATAGTGTCCGGCAGGATAAGTGCAGCAACTTGGGTGGGGACTATGTTTTTGGCTCTTTAAAGCTCCCGGGTTGCTCCGCCCTATCCTACCCCGCCCCTTGTCGCAGCCCAGAGTCGGCATAAGACTGGGTGCCTGACACTGAGGGACTCCCTTGGGGAGGGGGTGTGGGGAGAGCAAGGGGGAGATTGCGTAACGTGGGACTCCGGGACTGACTTCTGGTCTGTGGGCGATTGTGAGCCGCACGAAAGGAACGGCGACACTGGCTGGTGGCTGTAACACAGGGGGCCAAAGAGCCCAACTCTACGATCCTAAGTCGGGCGTCGGGGACCTTGCAGGACTCGGTCCCTGTGGGGAGTTATGTCTGACAGTTATGTATGTAAGGGGGTTGGGAGGTGAAGGGCGGCAGGTACACGGAGGGTCACTTGACCCCATTCCAGTTCCGGGGCCAGAGAGAGGGAAAATGGAGGAATGAGGGGCCCCCAACTAGATCTGTGCTCCCAGAGTGGGAATTGATTAGTGTGGCTGCTCCCAGCCTCACCCCCCCCAATCAGGTACCCCTCCAAAAGGCTGCCCCCCCAGGGCCACTCTTCCCGAGGCCCTCGGTGGGGCCCTCCTGTAGGGTGTGGCAGGTACATTCCTGGCATGCCCACACTGGGGTGGGCAGAGGGGAAGTCAGATAACCCCTGGATTTGGGACTTCCATCTTTTATCTCCACTTATCCATCCTCCCACAGAGGGAAGAACTCTCTGTGTCCTTCACCTTCCCAGAATGTGAACTGATTTCTCCAGCTCCCACTAATTCCACCCTGGAATACACACACACACACACACACAGAGGAGTCTTTGGCTGGTTTGATATCTTCCCTTTTTATTTAAAACAAACATCTTTCTTGGTCTGCTACCCCAACTATGTACAAGCCCAGTCCCCCACCTGCCCTCAGGCAGGACTAGGGGTGGGATGGGAAGGGGTGGGGATGGACAAACAGTTGGAAAGTCACCCTGGCAGCTTGCTCTCACCAAGAAATGGGGCCCAACATACCCCCACCCTGTCCCTGCAATACCAAGCCTCTTCCCACCCCCACCCCGTCTGTGACAAAAGGTGCCTGGAGGTCATTCAGGGGCGAGGGGCCAGCTCTTTACACATCAGATCCTTCCACCTTCTTTCCCTCGCCCTCAGGCTTTAGGTTTCCTGGGTGCAGAGGCCACATGGGAAGTAGGAGCTGAAGGATGGAGGGAGAACCGAAGGGGAGCTCCCCTCCTTTTGTTTTCCCTGCAGTTGTTCCCAACCTGTCAATGTGTTCGTTCTACCATCTATGTACAGTCTCCATATTCCCCACCCCTGATAAGTGCTTCTTCCTATTGCAAAATAAATAGGTTAAAAAGAAAACAAGCCCGACATCCCACCTCAACCCTGAACAGAGTCGATGGCCTGGGCCACGGGGGGGGGGGGGGGGGTTGGGCAAGCTGGCAGGCGGCCCATTTGGTGTCCAGCATTGAAGCCTCTGGGTGGTGACGGCATGGCAGCAATGGCGGCATTAGCGGAGGTGTTAAAATCCCGGGGAAGAAGAGTCCAATTTAGGGGGAAAGCAGTTATCTGCCCAGGACCCCACAAGATCCCTGTCACCCCCTTCTCCCTCCAGGGGATTAGCCTGGAAAGTATTGTGTTCCACAGGTCCATCAGGATCATATTCTGGAGGGTCAGGACCACAGAGGAGAGCCAGGCTCTCTTCTTCCACACAGCTCTCATGCTGGCTCCCCCAGGCATAGTTTCTGGGCTGTCAGAGACCAGTCTTTTGGGGGCCTTCGGTGCTACTGGGGATTCTAGCCACAGGCAAGATGGGTGGCACTGACCGTCAGAAGCAGAGCCGAGCAGGCCAGGCTGAGATCAGGGATAGGGATATCAGAGTCCAGGGAAGTGAGCAGAGTAGCTGGCCAGAGCTGCGGCGACTGCCAGCCCACACCCTGGGGCACAGCAGGACTGTCCCTTTGGCACAATCATTGGTTGGAGAGCCTGAGGATCACCAGGCAGGTTGGTCCTGGAGGGGCAGGGGCCGGGCCAGAAAAGGGAAAGAGTGGGTACAATTTGTAATATTCACTCCGGACTGGGTACTTGGGCCATACTCTCATTAGGAGATTCCCCATCCCTAAATCTGGGGCCTCCCAGAGTGAAGTACTGCCCTTGCTGTCAGATCCAAGTCTTTCCCCCATCTTTGGGGCTCCTATAGGATCCTAAGGTGGGGCCTTATGTCCAGCTCTTGGCACTGTCCACACCCACCGGTGTCCCCAACCCTACCTCCCTCTGAAACTAGCTCCAAGTGTGAGGCACTGAATTCAAGGTGCACAATTCATCACCGGTCCCTTTCCCAACCCTCCTGGGTGAGCTGGGCGAGCAGGCAGTGCTAGGGCCTCCCTCCCAACTGTCTGGCCTTGAATCTGCCCCAGCCAGAACAGGCCGGGGAATGCAGGGCTGTCCAGGGAGGTCTGAGTAAGGGACAAAGAAAGCTGGTCATCCAGGAATGGAGAGCCAGGCCTCCAGAGTTCCTTCAGCAGAGAGTGTCCGTATTGAAGGAAAGCTGGGCCTGTTGGGAAGAGATAGGAGGGTTCAGCAGGGATTTCTCCTTTGTCTTTCTGTTCATTGTCACCAATCCAGTCAATTTGTTTCTCATTCTCTATTTCTGTCTCTCTTATCTTTGGGTTCAAAGACCTTTGCTTTTGGCCAGGACTTGGACTCTCTCTTAGTCCCTTTATTATTCTCTTATTAATCACTAGGTCTCTGTGTCTCTGAGTGGGCCAGTGCATCAGGAAGGGATGCTGCACTTGGCCTTGTGCCCCAGACATTTGGGGGATTAGAGTGCCTATAGAAGTGTGAACCCCATCCATGGCACACCTGCCACGGGGCTAGAGCCTCACCCTCTCCTCCTCAAAACTGATGAGCCCCTCGTCATCCGTGTCGAGGTCCTCCGGTTCATCTGTTACCAGAGCACGGAGCTCTGTAGGGGCAGGCCGGGGTCGCAGCAGACTGAGCAGCCGAGCCAGGGGGGACTGGAGGGCACAGCCTGGCTCTGGCTCTTGGGGCTCCAAGTTATCGCTTTGCTTCTTGGCAAAGTTCACAAACACCTGGATTGGACAGGAGAAGCAAACTAGGACATGCTGCCCCAGCGAATGATGGCAGCCCATGCCCCCCACGCCTGCCTCAGGCATCTACGTGCTGCTGGCTGTGAAGAGCTGGGGGGAGGGCACTCACATTGTCCAGTGTGGTCTGACTGACCGAGTAATCCTCAATGCCCAGCACATCCACCACCTGCTCCATCTTGCTGAACACCTGCGCCAGTGAGATGTGTTCAGATTTCAGCTGATACTGCACTTTGGTATGGTGTCGCTCCTGAGGGATGGAGGAAATCAGGGTACCCTCAACTAGTGTCCAGAGGGTACATTTTCCAGCCCCACATCTTCCTTCAAAGTATCTCTAAGAATTCTCTTGTTCTTCTATAGAACCCCTAAAAGATATCCCTGATCCCTTGGAGTTTCCTTATTCCTTCAAATCCCTGAGGTCTGTTAAGAGCTCTCCCTCATTTCCTGAATCTCTTTCGATCACCCCTGATCTCCTCACAGCCTCTGATTCCCTTAGGATCTCTGTGAATTTCCTCAAAAACCTCCTGGTCCTTTCTGGGCTCCCAGCCCTCTGAGAAATGTCCCCCAGTTCCCTTGAACCCCTGAGAGTCGCCCCTCTCTCTGATTCCTCTCATAGTACTCTCATAACTCCCATGTACCACCTCAAAGCCCTCTCAGGGCTCCCCTGACCCTCACTTTGAGCACGGCTTCGGGGAAGTTTCGGTTGAAGAACCTCACCACCTCCTTCACACTCTGGCTGCTCTTGGTCCTCACCGTAATCATGTAGCCATCACCAAACCTGGCAGAATGAAGGTGTGGGCTCCTGTCCCTGACCACCCCGCCCAGCTGTCACCCCCCCTACTACTGCCCACCCCCAACACTCTCTTCCCCAGGCTCTGCTCCTCCTCCCCTCCTTCTGTCCCTATTCCTGCCCCGTCCATATCCCAAACCCCGTCCCTCTCCCTTCCTGTGTTCCATCCCTTGATTGCTGTCTCAGCCCTACCCTGATGCCCACTCTTGTACATTCACCTCTCCGTGCCCTCCCCTCACCTGTTCTTTAGGTGCTGAATGCTGCCCAGACACCTGAGCCGTCCATTCACCATGATGGCCAGGCGTGTACAAAGTGCTTCACATTCCTCCATGCTGTGAGTAGAGTCACCAGAACTAGGTGAGGGGGGGTCCAGCCATGGGGGACCCTCAGCTACTAAGGGGGCCAGATAGGAACGCCAGAGACTCAAATAGAGAAGGGAATAAGGGACCATGAAGGAAGGCAGTGACATTGCATTGAGTTCCCTGGACTGAGAACAGGGCACTTATTGGGAATGGGACAGGAAGAAGGCACCAGGGATACATGAAGATAAAACAGACAACTTTGAGCCCTGGGAACTGGCAGACAAGAGGGAACCAGGAGCACTGGAAACTACTGAAAGGAAAGCATCAGATAGAGAAGACATGGGACACTGGGAACTGGCAGAAGAAAAGAGAGTAAAGGGGGCTCTAGGAGCTGGTAAAGAGGGACCCAGGGAACAAGGAACTGGAAAAGAGGAACTTACTGGGATTGGAGCTGGCAAAGAGAGAATCGGGGACCCCAGGGATGGACGGAAAGGAAAACACAAGAGCTGGGAAGGAAGAGGGCATCTGGGATATCAGAAGCTAAAAAGCAAGATGGCACGGAGCAGGGGAGGATGGCAGAGGGGGAGGCATGATATTGATAGAGAAGAGAATTAGGAAAAGCAGGGGAAGCAGAGAGAGGAGGACTGGAGACATGCATTAGGAGCTGGCAGAGAAGAGGGCATTGGGTACTTGGCTCTGGGATAGAGAAGGTCACCAGAAACATTGAAACTTGGCAGAGAGGGCACTGGCATACCAGCATTTGGAACAGGAGAGAGCATGGGAGCACCACGAGCTGTGAAGAAGAGGCCTGAGGGATTTGTGAAATAGAGAGTGTCATGGCCTGGAGTTAGCAGAGAAGGTCAAGGGAATGTCAGCTCCAAGCCCCCTTGGACTGCTAAGGTTGCTTACTGAAGGGTCTTTCTCCTCCACTGGGCGAGCAGCTTGGGAATGGGCATGCAGGGGGCAAGGTCACTCACCTGTGAGATGTCAGCACCACGGATCGCCCAGTCTTGATAATGTCCAGGATGAGGTTCCACAAGAAGCGTCGGGCCTTGGGGTCCATGCCTGTGGTGGGCTCATCCTGGGAGCACGGCCTAGGTCAGTCTTCCACCCTTCAGCTCCTCCCCTTCCTCCCCAGATCTTTGCATCCTGGTCCCTGCTCTCCCCAGGAAGGTGATGGTGGAGGAAACGGCCGAGAAGCCGTGCTCTTGGAGGGGGCAGGGCCCTAGCTAGGCCTGGAAGCCCGGCTTCTGCCCTCTGGTCTGCCAGCCCGCCCCCCTACTCACCAAGAAGATGAAGGCTGGGTAGCCAATGAGGGCAATGGCTGTGGACAGTTTCCTCTTATTTCCCCCACTGTAGGTGCCCGCGGGCTTATCTGCATACTTGCTCAGCTCCAGTTTCTCTAAGGCCCACTTGACCACCTGCAAGAACAGAACCAAGGAACTTCAGAGTTGTCATCACCCACATCTCCTCCATAAGCGGCTGCTCAGCCTCCCCTTGAAGAGTCTCTTCGGTGATGGTCACCAAGGCAGGGCATCCCCTTCGAAAACAGCTCCCGCTGTTAGAAGTGGGTTACTTTTATGGAATTGTGAGCTAGGGGCAGCTGGGTGGGGCAGTGGATGGAGCCCCAGCCCTGAAGTCAGGAGGACCTGAGTTCAAATCTCAGACACTTCCTAGCTGTGTGAGACCCTGGGCAAGTCACTTAACCCCAATTGCCTCAGCAAAAAAAAAAAAAAAAAAAAGGAGTTGTAATCTGCTTATGACTTGTGTACCTTGCTCCTAGTTTCCTGGGGCGAGGCCGTACAGGTCTAATGTTCTGCCTTCTTTTATGAGATTCCTTCAAATACTGACAGGTGGCAATACAGGGCAAGGTAGGCCGGGCTATTTTTTCCCTTCTCACAGAAGGGAATCTGACCAGGGCCCCTGCTCCCCTGAGGCACTTATCAGTCATCCCTTCCAAACTCATGTTCCTTCCCCTTTAGGGATCCCGGGAGGGGGTGGGGGGAGCAGGGGAAGTGGGACTTCAGTGGGGACAAGACTCCAGTCCCACTGCTCAGAGATTCTTCCATATCATGGTCTCCCCATGACCCTGGTCATACTCTCCCCTATCTAAACAATCCCTCCCCAAGGTCAATCCCATTTCTTCTCTCCCCCCGCCCCGGTCATTAATAGCTCTAAGATTGCAGAGAAATAGTTCTGGAATTGCACCTTAAAAGCAATCAAGACCCCTTTCCTCCATTTTTGGACAAAGTGGGGCCAGTGAGCTATCTGGATACATAAAACTTGTAAATATCCTCCCAATTAAAAGTCCAGGGCTGTCCACCCTTCCTCAGTCCACTGCCTCCCAAACTAACCCCTCAGTGCTCCCTTCCACTTTTTTGGTCCATATCCCAGTTGGAAGACTTCCCCCCAAATCCCTCCCATCCAGCCTCCTCACCCTCTCCTCGTCCTTCCAGGGGACCCCTCGAAGCCTCGTGTAGAGTTCCAAGTGCTCCTGGGCCGTAAGCTCATCAAACAGGGCATCAAACTGTGGACAGTAGCCCAGACTCTGCTGTACTTGGAGGAGTTCTTTCAGGACGCTGCAGAGACCATGTAACCACTCAGGCCTGGCACTGCCCACACCATTCCCTGCACTGTGTCTGGCTTGTACCCCCCAGACCTCAGCTCCTCACTCTGCATCTGCCCCTAGCCCCCGGCCGCCCCTCATTACAAGCCTAAGACTGCCCCAAGACTTGAGGGACACACTTTATTTACCACTATGGCCTTCCTGCCCTCCCTGATGGAGCCCCTGACTTCAGGTGCAAAACCAGGACAGCAAGTGCAAGCCCCCCCAGTGCCCTGAGGCAGCTTGTCCCTGCCAAGGCCCCTGGGCACCTGTGTCCATTGATGAAGGCCTCGCCTCCCGTGGTACTCTCATCTCCCGTCAGCATCTTGAAGGTACTAGTCTTTCCAGCCCCATTGACACCAAGGAGACCAAAACACTCTCCGGGTCGCACGCCCACACAGAGCCGGTCTACAGCTAGGATGCGCCCAATCTTACGTGATTTATACACCTGCAGGAGTGAGGAAGGGGGCTTCAGGAGAAAGAGTCTCATCCCTCACACCCAAGCTGAGGGCTTCTCCATTCCTGCTCTTCTGTGACCCCTAAGTCAGCGCTCTCCATGGGCCCCAGGGAATTCTCCCCTTTCCTGGTCAGAATCCTCTCCGGCCAAAGCCCCTGGCTCAGTGCCCTTCTGACCCTCCTAACCAACGACCACCGGTGGTATGGCCTCTCCCGCCTTACCAGTCACTATTTCCTGATCTGTTTCCCTAAACCCTGGGTTGGTCCCCAGGGACTAATCCTTAATCTGAGGTCCCACCTTGGTCAGGTTCTCGATCTTGACCATGTCATTGTCTGCATCCCCCCTCAGGACCCGCTGCCGTTCAATGGCTACATCCACATCATCTTCAATAGGCTTGGTGGATACAGGCAGACGCCTGGGGAGAGAAGAGGGAAGGAGCTAAATAGGGCAGGACAGCATGGGAAGAAGGGGCTCTGCCTAGCAACACTACTCACCTGCCTTAACCTAGACTCTCAGTGATGGGGGTGGGCAGCACCTGGAGCAGGGCAGGATGCTCCCAATCATAAAAACTAGAATCTTGGAAGGGAACAAGGTAGTCTAGTCTGACCCACACCTCAACAGGCATCTTTTGGAAAATATTCACAGTGAATTGTGAACTGATCCAACCATTCTGGAGAGCAATTAGGAACTATGGCCAAAGGACTATAAAACTTTTATCCAGCAGTGTCTCTACTGGGTTTGTATCCCATAAAAGAAAGGAAAGGACCCACATGTGCAAAAATATTTGTATCAGCCCTTTTTGTAGTGGCAAGGAACTGAAAACTAAGTGGATATGTAACAGTTGGGGAATGGCTGAATAAGTTATGGTATATGAATGTTATGGAATATTATTGTTCTGTAAGAAATGATGAGCAGGCTAATTTCAGAAAAGCCTGGGAAGACTTACATGAACTGTTGCTAAATGAAGGGACTAGAACCAAGAGAACATTGTACACAGCAACAGCAAGATTATGTGATGATCAGCTATGATAGATGTGGCTCTTTTCAACAATAAGGTGATTCAAGGCAATTTCAATAGTCTTGTGATGGAAAGAACCATCCAGCATCCAGAGAGAAGACTCTAGAGACTGAATATAGATCACAGTATATTTTCACCTTTGTTACTGTTATTTGCTTACTTGTTTTTTTTTTTTTTCTTTCTCATTTTTACCCTTTTGATCTGATTATCCTGGTACGGCATGATAAATGTAGAAATATATTTAGAAGAATTGCACATATTTAACCTATATTGGATTATTCCAGGGGAAGGAGAAGGAGGAAGAGAGGTAGAAAAATTTGGAACACAAGATTTTGCAAGGATGAATGTTGAAAACTATCTTTGAGTGTATTTTGAAAAACAAAAAGATATTTAAGAAAAAGAAAGAAAGAACATATTCACACTGATAGCCTCTACTTGAACAGGTAACTCATTATACCTCCAAGGCAGCCCATTCTATTTTTGAACAACTTTAATTATCAAGGAAGCCAAGTCTACTTGCTATAATGTTCACCATTCACTTTTTTTTAAAAGGGAGTTTTGAAAAAATCATTTATTTGTTTATTTATTTATTTTATCCTTCCCTCTTAATTCTGCCTTCTGGGAACAAAGAAAGAAAGCTTAAATTCTCTTCCATATGAAACCTGTGTGATTCCTGACGGCAACCAATATTTCCCTCTCTGTGGCTTTTCCCCTCGAGACTCAATCTCCCTTAGTGCCTTCTCAGTCTTTTTGTTCCATGGTTTCCAGTTTCTTCCTCCTAGGCCTTCCTAAAATGTGATCTCCCAGAACTAGACACATTATTTCACAGGGAGTCTGCCTAGGGCCAAGGACAACATTACCTCCCTCATTCTAAATGCAGTCCAACAGGATTTCCTGCTCTCCACCTGTCCTTCCCCTCTGCTCCTGAGTGTGCAAGGGGAAGACAAGGCAAGAGCCCCTCCTCCCAGTCCAGAAGAAATCCCCCTAAAACTGCTGATTCTTCCCAGGACCAGCTCAGCTCAGGTGGGCTTCTCTGACCCGGCCCCCCCACTCACTGGGGCTGCCGAAGGAAGTTGTACTGGCACATGATGGTGATAAAGAAACCTACGAAGCCTTCTATTGTCATGGCAACCAGGCCTCTGGTGACAATGTCCCATTCGAAGGGGGATTTCATCTTGTCGAACTGGCCTGTGGGAGAAAAGGGGGGTCTTAATGGGGTCTCACCCAGAGGAAGCCTCCGGATTGGTGTGGTGTAAGAGGCAGCGGGAAGTACCCCCCACCCCAATATCTCCACGTAGGAGCTCCCACTAGATTAAGCCCTCTCAGGAGTACTCCGGGAACACACAAAAGGGCAGGCTCTGCATCCAGTCTTTCCCAGCTTAGTGGGAAATATCTGCGCTCTCCGGGACAAGAAGAGCCCCAAAGCTTGATCAATACTGAGGGGGAGGAGAGGCAAAAAGCAGCCCTGAGCCGTGTTTAACGCTCTGCCGGCCAAGCTCCTCCAGTGCCCTTTCAGTGCCAGCCCGACCCTTCCGGAGGCACGCTGTGCCGAGCTTTTGCGGCTCTTCCCTCCTTCCCCTTCCTGGCTCACCTATCTTAGCATAGTACTCGTTGATGTACTCATTGTAAGCCATCTCCATGAGCCCGTGGCCCAGGTTGTAGTTGGGAAAGATGAGGAAGCAGCTCTTCAGGTAGCTGTTAACCAGTTTCAGATCCTGGGGAGGAAAGCAGGGTAAAAAGCTGCCATCAATTGTTTGGGGGAATGGTTCCTTGGGAGGGGTCAGCCCTGCCCCCAGCCCTGGAAAGAGGGCCAGTGTTCCTGGCCCGGGCACCTCATCCATAGCCACCGAAGGGGCAGCTCTAGTGCCCACCTGATGTCCCTCAGGGACA
>JAJPUD010035478.1:0-10298 GCA_023553655.1 Myrmecobius fasciatus | reverse complement strand
ATTTCCATCCGGTGACTGAGAAACCTTAGTTAAAAACTCATTTTCTTGACATTTCCTTGTTTATTCCAATGCAAAAGAGACAGGAACTTTCTTGCAAGGAAGAAGCTATTTGTGATCAAAGCCGAAGGGCTCCTCAAGGCAGGGCCCCTGCCTCCTAATCTGCCCCACTGCTGGCGGGGAGCCTCTTCCCCAGCAGCGGGCACTTCTGCCGGGATGGCCCCCAGCTCGAATCCTAGGGGAAAGGCCGGGGGGAGGGGAGAAGTGGATCCCTAAGAGCAGTCACGGGGAGGGGGCAAGCAGGGGCCGGGCAGGAGCTAGGGGATGCAGCAGAAGCGGTCATCGGAGGACAGGAGATCTGGAGAATAAGCTCTGACCAGGAGAGTCAGTCCTGTGAGAACTCTCCTTGGGGAGGGTTGTTTCCACAAAAAAACATTAATGTTGTGGGCCAAAACATGGCTTAAACCTTTTAAAGCTAACTCACACCCCTCCTCTTTTACTTTTCTCGCCACGTCTTGCGTGTCTTTCCCCCTTCTGGTTCCTGAAGTCTGAGGCTCTCAGCCAGGTCGGAGGTGGCTCGAGGGGGCGGCTTCTCATGCCCCGGCACCCGCAGCGGGCCTTACTGTTGGCTAACAGATTTTGTCCTTGGGCTTGAAGAAGCCATCCTCCACAGGCCTCGTGGTGGACAAGAGAGCGGTCCTTCTCTGTGATGGCAAGTTGCGCCTGCAGATGGTCCAGCAGATGTTTGGTCTCTCTCTGGTGGAGATGCAGCATGGTGAGTTGGGCTGGGGCTGGCTTGGGGAAGGGGCTGGCAAGGCCATCGATCCATCACCCAGCAAGCATTAAGCACCTGCTGTGTGCCTGGCGCTGTGGGATAGGGGATGAAAGGATGGAGCAGTCGGGGGAGTGGAGAGTGTGCTGGCATCCCTTCGTGGGCTCAGGTACGCCTACATTTAGGCCTCCAGAGGAGGGGCAACGAGACACCTTCATGCCGAAGGTGGGGCCTGGGCTCGGAAGGAGGGAGGAGGGAAACGGGGGAGGAGGCCAGGATCTGTGGGACGTTCTACAGGGAAATTTGCACCTGAGCTCTCAGAAACCCTGAGACTATAGGGAGACATGCTGGATGTGATAGCCTAGGGGGTGACAAGGTCTGGTCTGCTAAGGAAAGGTTGCAGCAGGGAGCCTGGAGGCAGGAGACCCTGGGGGTCATGAGGGTCTGAAGAAGAGCAGTGGCTACGGGAGTGGAGAGAAGGGTTCAGACGTGGGAGATGTTGTGGAGATAGTTGTGGCAAGAGGCAGTAAGGAAAAAGGAGGGCTAATGCTGGGGTTCAGAACCTGAAAGCCCCAAGGATGGGTGGTACCTTGACAGAAAGATGTAAGTATGGACCTTGGAAGCCGATCAGAAAGTAATTGGAGATGAAATAGCCTTATCTTAAAGCACTGGTCATAGAACGATTAATAATTCCACTGACGAGACTGGCGGTAATGAGACAAGGAGCCAAGGCAGTAAGCTGAGGAAAAATTATATCTCCAAATGCTTCCATCAACAACCAAAAAAAAGATAACAATGAATTGGGTATGCAATTTAAAAAAAACACACACAAGGAAAAAACAAATTAAAAATCCCAATTAAATACCCAATTGGAAATCCTGAAAATTAAAGATGAACTAATTCAAGCTAAATGTAAGAAAACCTTTGAATTAACAAATAATATTGAAAGCTTTATGAAAAAAACTCAGTAAAATAGACAAAATAACCTTTGTTATTTGTTTAAAGGAGAAAACCAAATCACTAGCATTAAAAATGAATATGTCACTAACAAAGATGAAATCAAAGCAATTATAGGAGTTATATGCCAATAAATATAACAATTTAAATGAAAAGGAAGAATACTTACAAAATATGTAAACTGCCTAAATGAGCAGAAGAAGAAATAGAATATCAAACTAAACCTATTTTAGAAAAAAAAAATTGAACCAGGCCATCAGAAGAAAAAAGCATCAGGACCAGAGAGATTTAGAATTCTGCAAATCGTTTAAAGATTAACGAATTTAATCTTAAATAAGTTATCAATAAATGAAATAAGTTATAAGTTGTCACCAACAAAACCCTGCAAGAAGACAAAGTAAAACGTACCCCATTTAAAATAATGGTAGACAGCATAAATATCTGGAAAATATATCTGCCTAGACAAACCCTGTAACTACATGAATATAATTATAAAACAAATAAATAAAATCAGATTTAAATAATGAGAAAAGCACCAGTTCATGGTGGGAAGAGCGAGTATAATAAAAATGATCATTTTGCCTCAACTACTCTATTTAATACCATCCCAATTCAATTACCCAAAAAATTTTTTATTGAGCTAGGAAAAATGAAACTGATTTGGAAGAATAAAAAGTCAAGAATATCAAAGGAACTAATGGAAAAAAAATGTAAAGGAAGGAGTTAAACGTGACCAGAGCTTAAACTATAAGGCAGTAATTACAAAAACTCTCTGGTACTGGTCATGCAATAGAAAGGTGGATCACTGGAACAAAGTAAATGTACAATGCTCAGTAAATAATTAGTAACTTTGGGTTTGACCAATGTAAAGAATTAAGCTTTAGGGAAAAGAATTCAGTATATAAGAAGAAAAAATTGTCGGGCAAGCTGGAAAGCACTGTCTGGCAGAAATTAGGTACAGCCTTTACCAAGATAAAGTCAAAATGGATACACAACCTAAATATAAAGGGAACTATCACAAGCAAAATAGAACATGATATTAGATAAATTAAATTAGAGCACAGACATTATCTAAAAGACTTATGAATGGGAGAAGAATTTATGAATAAATTGGAGATAAAGAACATTGTAAAGTATAAAATGAATAGTTTTGATTACATTTAATTTTAAAAATTTGTACAGATAAAACCCATGTAGCCAAGATTAGAAGGAAAGTAGAAAATTTGGGGGGAAATTTTATAGACGCTTTGTCAGATAAATACCTCATGTCTCAAATATATAGAGAAGAATATGAGTCATTCCCCAATTGATAAATGGCCAAAGGATATGAACAGGCAGTTTTTGGCTGAAGAAATCCAAGCTATAGATAGCCACATAAAAATGCTTTATATTATTGATTAGAGAAATGCAGATTAAAACAACTCTGAAACACCATCTCTCAGATTGGCTAAAATCATAGAGGGGAAAAATGACAAATGTTGGAAGAGCTTTAACAAAAACTGAAAAACTACTGTTGGTGGAACTGTGGACTGATCCAACCATTTGGCGAGCAATCTGGGATTATGCACAGAGTCACAAAACCGAATGTCCCCTTTGCCCCAGCAATACCAGCATTAGGGCTGTTTCCTAAAATGTTCCGGGAAAAAGAGAGCCTACGTTCTAAAATGTTGATAGCAATTCTCTTTGTGGCGGCAAAGAACTGGGAGTTGGAGGATGCCCATCAGTTGGAGATTGGCTGAACAAACTGTGGTATGATTGCTACCGTGCTGTCAGAAAGGATGAGCTCCGTGATCTGCATGAAATGAGGAAGAGTGAAATGAGCAGGACCAAGAGAACATTGTATCGTTAAGGGCAACATTGTCCAAAGAACCCGCTCCCCGAGAAAGAGCTGATCAAGAGAAGCTGCCTCTTGTGGTTTTACATACATTTATCAATTTGTATCCGATGGTGGCCTTTCCTAGTCTGGAGTGGGGAGACAGGCAGGGGGAAAATGAATAAAAACAATTTCCGAAAGAAAGAAGCCAGTCTGGAAGAGAGAGAAACATTATTTGTACGGGACACGTTGCCTTTGAATGGCCCTCTGGCTTCCCATCGGAAAGTCCCATAGACACTTGGTGATAGGGGATAGAAGCTCAGGGGACAGAGATCTTGGGGCGTTACCTGTAGAGAGATGATGAGGTCACCAAGAGAGGGGAGAGGAAGAAGAGACCGGAGGGCTCAGGACATAACCCTGGGGGACACCTTCCGTTAGGGTGTGAGCTAGAGAGGATCCAGTCAAGAAGCCAGAGGGGGAGTGGGCAGAGAGGGAAGAGAGCCAGGAGAGGTTCCTAGAAACCCAAGAAAAAGGGTCCCTAGGAGGAGAGGGTGAGGAGAGGTATCAAAAGCTGCAGGGAGCTCTGGGAGAATGAGGGCTTTGGACACTAAGACGACACCGGTCACTTTGGAGAGAGCAGTTTTGGTGGAAGGATCAGGTTGGAAGCCAGATGGCTTCAGAGGAGCAGGAGAGGAAATGGAGGCCCCACAGAGGGCAGATGAGATACAGCAGGCAGGAAAAGGCAATAGGGAGACCCGGGCATGTTTGTGGGTAGGTGGGAAGGAGCCAGCATAAGGGAGAGTGAAGGGCAGTGAGAGGGGGGATGGCAGAGGTGTGGTCTGGAGGAGGTGGGATGGCAGGGGATCTCTCGTGCAGACAGTGAGGTCTGCTTTGGTCAGGAGTGAGGCCATGTGGGTGACTGCAGTCAGGGAGGAAGGACAGGTGACTGGAGGGACACCAGGCAGCTTGAGGAGGAGGCCGGGTCTTGGGATAGAGCAGAGGTGGCTGGGCTGGCGGTGCGATCGCTCGGGTGATCCGTCCCGCCTCAGGCGCTTCTCCCTCACACACCCGGACCTTCCATCTGACCTCGTAGGGAGGTCCTGGCCGTTTCCCAGCTCCGGTCCATGAGGGCCCTGAGCCAGAACACCTCGGGCGACCCTTGAGCCGAGGCTGCTCCGAAGCCCTTTGCCTCTTGACCATCTTTAGCTGGGTGACCCCGGGCTCTCACCGAAACTCTCTGCCTCAGTTTGCCTCCCGGAGCTTTTGGGAGGTTCAGAAGGGAGGCTGGACGCCAGAAGCATGAGTGGTGCAGGCGGGTCCCGGGGCCAGGGACACTTTCCTTGTTGTCCTTGCGGGCCCTGCGCTGGCTTGGTGCTGCCGGGCACCGGCGTGTGTGGAGATGCAGGGTCTCGAGGGGCACCGGGCGAGGCTCTGGCCTGAGAAGGGGAATCAGATGGGCAGAGTAGTTGAAAGTAAAACACGCCGGCGACCTTTCCCCGGGCTGGCGAGGGGTGGGAGCCGTGGACAGCCCTTCCCTCTCCACCGTGCCCTCCTCGGGCCTCTCCGGGCCAAGGGTCGGGAGCGAGGGGCAGGGGCTGCTCGGCAGGAGGAGGCCTGACCCCCCTCTCTCGGAATTCTAGGCTCCCTCTGGATCCTCCTTTCCGCCGACAGCGAGGGCTTCATCCCGTTAATATTCTTGGCCTCCCAGGAGATCACCATTCGTGATGGCAGCGGCAGCAGCAGCGCCAACGGCAGTGCCAGTGGTAGTGCCAGCGGCCGCGGCAGTGCCAGCAGGCTGGGCTCCCCCACACAGTGAGTCAGCGTCCATCTGCTGAGCAGGCATTTGCACCTGAGTGGTGCCCATCCCTCTGTGAGGCTATTCTGCACCGTTGAGACGTCTGGCACTCTCAGGGACAGTTGGGTCTGACAGGGGCCGCTGTGTCACTTTGCAGAGAGACAGGAAGAATACAGTCTGGTGACGCTGCCGCCACCGCCACCAAGGAGTCTCTCTCTTTCTGTGGCTGCCGTGTGGGGGCTGAGGGGCTGTCCAGGTGTCCAGCCGGCCCCCGACGGCTCAGGGCGCCAAGGAGGCCTGAGCTGCAAGCTGGGGGAGTCACGACCCCACTGTCGGCCTCGGTTTCCTCACCTGTAAAATGGCGATCGTCCCTGCCAGGGTGGCTTGTGAGGATTTGTAAAAGCTTATCCCGGCACTTGGTATGTAATAGGCCAAGAGTAGTTCTGTTCCTTCTAGCACGCCCCTCAGGGGTGGCCCCCCAAATGCTCGGGCCTGGCTCTGCGAGGGGAACGTCCGTGGGGACTCCACTCGTGGAGAAGGACATGAGGCGATGACGAGAGAATTAGGGGGGAGTCATGGAGGGGGGGCCCCGAGTCTTGGGTGAGGGAACCTCTGAATTCTGAGAGGCAGAAGAAAAGGGGGGAGCGTGCCAGGTAGGAGAGACAGCCCCGGGGAAGAGAGATGGCCACTGGCTGGAAAGGGAGGCAGGTGGGAGAAGCCTGGGGAGGTTATGGGGAGCTGGGGGTGCCAGCCCCGGCGTTTTGCATTTGCCCCTGGGGGTGATGGGCCTGAGAAGGGGGGCAGTGCGGCCAGACTGGTGCTTCAGGAAGATCCCTGGGGTGGCTGGAGGGGGGAGAGATGGAGGCAGGCGGCACAACCCTCCCCCCCTTACTGCAGGAGTCCAGGCAGGAGGGGAGGGCCTGCACCAGGCTGGGGGCGGGCCAGAGGAGAGAGGAAGAGGAGGAGCTGACCCGAGCTGGGGAGGAGAATTGGTGGGCCTGGGGGAGCTCCTTTTGCAGCCACATTGGTCCAAATCCCACCCTTCCTCCTCATCCACACGGCCTCTCGGGGGCGCAGCATCTCGTTTTTGAGCAGCTTCTGCTTTCTCCCATTTCTTGTTTCCTCCGCCTTTGGGAGGAGAGAGGAAGGAAGGAAGGAAGGAAGGAAAGGAGGAGAGAAGGAAAGAGGGAAAAAGGAACAGGGCAGAATAGAAGGAGGAGAGAGAGGAAGGAAGGAAGGAAAGGAGGAGAGAAGGAAAGAGGGAAGAAGGAGCAGGGCAGAACAGAAGGAGAAGAGAGGAGGGAAGGAAGGAAGAAAGGGTAGAAAGGAGGAAGGAGGGGTTTGCTCCAAGAGCTGCCAGGATGAGAGTGGGGGGGCATGGCTCCCCAGCTCCTCAGGGACCTGGCTGTCTGTGCTCACGCACCCTTCCTTTCCCAGCATCCCGCTCTCCTCCCAGCTGCTTTCTTCAGAGCCGGCCTGCCAGTCCTTGGTTTTGCTCCTGGCTGTTTCCAGGACCCTCCTGGAGGCCTGTTGGCCCCTTGGCCTTAGGACCTCCCAGGCGCTGAAGGCTGGGGTTTTCCCATGGGTTCCCTTCTTGGATTTTGTTGTCCATGGATTGAGGGAGTCTTCTCTTCCCCTGTATCCTTTTTATTGAAAGACGGCTTAAAAATAGGATTGTCAGCCGCCTGGCCATTGCGCGCCTGTCACTTTTGTAGTTTAAACCCCTTTCTCGGACACCAGCTTTTTGGCATTTGTCGGCCTCCGGTCCGTTTTTCCCTTCAGCCTGCAGCCTGTGCTCCTGGAGCCTTCCCTTTCTTGCCCAAGCCTTTCTTGAGTGATGTTGCCCCCTGGCAGTGTGTGCCCGCCGACATCGGGAGGTGTCCAGGCTGACAAGAGTGGGGGAGCTCTTGTGGCCCCAGGGCCTGGGAAGCTGGCAGAGCTCCTTCCTCTTGTGACTTGGGCCCTCACAGGCTCCGGGCCTCTCCTCTGCCATCCTTGGGGGACCTCCCGAGCCGCCAGCTCAAGAAGACGGCTCAGGAAGGGCCTGAAAGCCATCTTCGAGCTCTAACGATGCAGGGGCCGCTTTGCCTCTCTTCCACCCGCTGCAACATTCTGGGGCTCGCCAGTGTTCCGAAGAAGGTGGCTGGGTTCCCTCCCATTGTCTGTGTTAGGACCCCATAGGTACCAGGGCCTCATACAGACCTCAAAGCCCCCCCGGCCTCTCATAGGAGAGGGAAGGAAGGGGCGGTAAGGCTGTTGTTTAAGCCAATGGCAGACGAGCCTGGTGATGGGGCTGAAGGGTTTAAGTCTTCTACAAGGACATACGCCTCTGGGTCAGGGCCAGGGGACCGTCACCCCTCTCCAAACTTTCCTGATGACCCTTTGGTCCTGTCTCTGCCACTGGCCTAAGATGCTAGGCCCTCTGACACCCTCCTTCCAGATGAGGTAGGATCTGCCTTTGGTGAGTCTTGGGCCTCCCCTCCTCCCCCTGGGCTATTTCCACTCTTCTTTGAATGAATCTAAATGTGAGAATTGGGAAACTGTGCCCTGGGATCCTTTCTGAAGCAGGCGGCCATCTCTGTCTTTGGGAAGAAAATGTCAGAGGGTATGGGCAGGAGAGCAGAGCTCCGCGAGCCAAACCTTTTTGTTTCCAAAAACATGGCTTTCCTTTTTGATTTTTCCTGTGCTTCAATCTGCTTGTTAAATTAAATTTTGATTCCCTTAGTTTGGTGAATTAAAATCATGTCTGCTCTGAATGAGTATTCCATAAATGGTCTACTTTAAAAAATAGTAAGTTTTATGGTCCATGCCCTCCTGAGGAGGGCTCCCTTCCCCTTTGCCACCGAGTGACCTGCATCTCATGAGTGTTGAAGGCCCAGGTTGCCCGTGGGAGAGATGGAAGCTTTCTTACAAAAGGGACTGAACTTGCAACTCTCCACAATCTGCCTTCTCCCTGTGCCCAAAGCCAGTGACGAAAGAGCATTGCCGAGCACAGAGGCAGTTACTCAATCCATCAGTGAACATTAAGTGCTTTTTGTTTGCCAGGGACTGCTGAGAGCTAGAGCTACAAAGGCAAAAGGCAGTCCCTGCCCTCAAGAAGCTTACAGTCTAATGGGGGAGACAACATGCAAACAGATAACACAGCAAGGCAGATGTAGGGTAAACAGGACACGAGAGGCAAGGCTCTGGATTGAAGGGGCCTGAGGAAGGCTGCCTTTAGAGCATGTCTGGGGACCCCTTTTTCTGCCAAGGGCCATTTAGATCTTTATAACATCAACCAAGGGCCATACAAAATTATCAGCGCAATGAACTTAAGCAGTGGGAGGTTGCTGTACCTAGTTTTCGGTTCATCATCACCTGTGGTTGCTTTAGCAAATGATTTCAAGGGCCATATAGGGTCCATGGGCTGGATATTGCTCACCCCTGCTGTAGAAAGGGAGATTTTAGTGGGGATTTAAACAGGAAGCCAGGGAGGTTATTACCTCCTAATTGGGATTGGGGGGGGGAGCCCAGTTTACTGCTCTTCAAAATAAAGGGAGGGGGGCTAAGTGGCTTTTGAGAACCTTTCCAGCCTTAGGTCTGGGATGGAGGGGCTAATTGGAGCCCACTTGTCAAGAGTTTGAATGCTGGGAATGTGGCTTCATTGTGGAATTTACTTCTCCCCACATAATCTGTGGGATTCAGGGGCCTGAAGGGTGTGCTCAGGCCACCCACATCCTCTCTAGGCCCAGACAAACTTCCAAACTTCCCATTTTCATGGTCATGGGAGCTTCCCTCCCTGTTTTGGATATCTGAAATGGTCCTTCCCCCCTCACCAGGACATCTATAGCTCTTAGCCCTCCCAGACTCCTGTGTTAAACCTTCATTGGGGTGAGTTACAACACATGGCACAGCACTCAGGCAAACCCAGCCCAACTCCCCTCACCTGCTGCCATAGTCCCAGTGGAGAACATCTCCAGGATTCCTACCAAAAATCAAGGCCAAGCTTACTGGCCCTTCTGAATCACCACATCTGGCCAAGGGAAGGAAGACCTGAGGCTGGGGGAGGGGCCCAGCATAGCCACAATACTCAGAAAGATGGCTGAGCCCCCTTCTCTTTGCTGACCCATCCCCAGTATTGGCTTTCTGGCCCAGGAGAGATTGGAATGGGGGGTTGACTGCTATCTGGTGTAGGCTATACCCCCAAATGGGGGCAATGAGAGATGGGATCATGCTGGCAGGCCCCATGGTTAGTGATATCCTCGAGAATCTATGAAACAGACCCTTGAACTGGATATTCTATTAATAACATCTCCCTCTCCTGCCTCCTGACTAGCCCAGTAAGTCAGCCAGTCAATGAGCATGCATCAAGCATCTACTGTGTGCCAGCCATGTGCTAAGAGCTGGAAATGCAAAGAGAGGCAAAAACAGTCCCTGCCTTCAAGGAGCTAGTGTCTAATGGTGGAAACAACATGAAAACGACTGTGTACAAACAAGATACATGCAGGGTTAAATGAGAGGGGAGGCATAGCAACGAGGGGAATTGGGAAAAAACTTTCGGACTGGAAAGGAAGGAGGAGGTCAAGTAATGGAGGGCTTTAACATGGAGAATTTTGTATTTGTTCCTGGAGACCATGGGAAGCTACTGGAGTTTGTTGAGTAGGGAATGACATGGTCATTGACATGCTTTCAGAAAATCACTTTAGTAGCTGAACGGAGGATGGACTGGAGTAGGTAAAAGCTTGAGGACAGCAATGCCCCAGTAACTATTTCAACAGCCTGGGCATTTGGTGGTGAGGCTTTGCACCAGAGTGAGGGCAGGGAAAGAGGAGACAACCTGAGAGATGCAGCAGAGGTGAAATGGACCAGAGGTGTTGCAGAGGTGAAATGGACTAGAGAAGTTGCAGAGATGAAATGGACCAAAGATGCAGCAGAGGTGAAATGGACCAGAGATGTAGAAGAGGTGAAATGGACTAGAGAAGTTG
>JAJPUD010035477.1:0-10298 GCA_023553655.1 Myrmecobius fasciatus | reverse complement strand
GCTTTCTTCTTTTGATCTCTTTTTATATTTCCAGGATTCAGTACAGAGCTAGTTAATTTTATTTCACTTATCTTGTGCTATTCTTGTCCTTGTTTTTCCGTATAACTTCTGTAGGAATGAGCTGAAAATATTTTGCTGGGCCTTTTTAAGTTTCATGGGCACTATCATGACATATAACCCTTCCTTCTGTTGCTCTTGAAACATAATCCCATTTCCTTTTCTAATTATCTAACTTTCTCATTATCTAATTCTTGAATGATATTCCTGGCGCAACATCTGACACTAAAGTCACAACTGGAAATTTGTTGTCCTTTGTGGACTGAGTCATTTGCTGCTTTGATTCCTCAAAAATTCTGGTCTCCTAAGTTTCATAACACTACAACGTTACTGGGAGAGCACTGGCCTTAAAATGGTGGACTTTTGCACATGAAACATAGAATAATGTCCCATCAACAGATAGCAGACTGTGACTGAAAGAACACTGGACTGGGAACCAAGAGCTTTGTGTTCTAAGGTTCTGTAAGGCTAAGTGACTTATTTATAGTATCAGACTTGGTTGGTGAATATCAGATGTGGGTACAAATTCTAATTCTCCTTCTCACTACTGAATTGCTTTACCTTTGTAGTTTCCATTTCCTTATCTGTGAAATGAAGGTATTGGAGTAAATGGTCTCTGATATTTCATCTAGTTTTAAATCCTAAAAATCTATTGATGTCCCAATATCAGTATATACCATGTAACAGTACACAAGTGGCACAATTACAACTGTGACTGTAACTCCTCTTTTGGGTGAAGATATATAGTTATTCGACCTCAGATGCTTACTAAGTATGTGGTCATGGATAAGTCACTCAATCTATCATATCCTCAGTTTCTTCATCTTAAAAAAGGAGATAATAATACAACCTTCCTCACAGAAAAAAAAAGTGCTTTTCTGTGAAGGTAAGAAAGGCACTTTGCAAATCTTAAAACACCCTATGATGTGAACTGTTATAACATGCTTTAGATGTCCTGACATAGATTCATGTGGCCAGTTTGCCTCCTGGGATACATAGAGAGGTATTGTGAGGCTCAAATGAGACAGTGGATACAAAGCATTTTGCAAACCTTAAAGCACTGTATAAATTTCAGTTATTACTGTTATTATTAGCCTCTAGTTGCCAGGCCTCCAGGCTAGTTCAGATTTCATTCCCTTAGCATTTTACTGAACTTCAGCTGAGCCCAAGCAATATTTATGGAGTGATATAAAAGATTGGCAAATATTTAGCAAATAAACTTTCAAGAAATGGTTTGCCCACATACTCTTTAGTTTTTTATCTTATTATTATTATTTGTTTTGGTGAGGCAGTTGGGATTAAGTGACTTGCTCAGAGTCACACAGCTAATAAATGTTAAGTCAGCATTAGAACTGGGGTCCTTCTGACCCTATGGCTAGTGCTCTATCCACTGTGCCATCTAGCTGCCCCTTGCTGTATTTTATTTTATTTTATTTTTTCATGCTCTAAAGTTTAACAATTTTTAAGTCTATATAAAACAACAAATCAAGCTCTGATTTGGAGAAATTTTTTGAAAACTAGAAAGCAATCTGGCCAAAATTAGGCATAGATTTATATCTTACACAATGTTCCAAGATGAGGTCAAAATAAATATATGACCTAGATATAAAGGGAGATATCATAAGTAAATTACAGTAACAGAATATATTACCTATCAGACTTATAGATAGCAGAAGAATTTATAAATAAGAGACAGCATTGTGAGTTGCAAAATGGAGAATTTTGATTATACTAAATTTAAAAGGTTCTGTACAAATAAAGTAAATGTAGACAAGAATAGAAGCAGAAAATTAAGGAAGGGGAAATTACAGACAGTTTCTCAGGTAACATAAAAAGATATCAAAACTCAAATATATAGAGAACTTTTTCAAGTTCATAAGAATATGAGTCATTCCTCGGCTGATAAATATTCAAAGAATATGAATAAGCAGTTTTTCGATGAAAAAAATCAAAACCATTCATAATCATATGAAAAAAATCTCTAAAAATTCTGGATTAAAGATATGTCTGATATTCACTTTCAGAGTCAAATCTGATGAGAGTAAGATTCACACAATGCTCATGCCCCTCCTTTCTATCCCTCAATTATAGTAGGTTTTCTTTGCCTTTTAGTGAGATATAATTTCCCTTATTTTCCCTCCTTTTTCCTTTTCTTCCAGTATGATTCCCTTTCTACTTCTAGTTTCTTTTCCATATTATACTAATAAAATCAAATTATACCACATTCTCTGAGTATACCCATAGCAGAAATATAGTTCTCAAGAGTTCTTTCCTTTTTACCTTTTTATGTTTCTCTTGACTTTTCTGTTTGGAGATCAAATTTTTTGTTCAGTTCTGGTCTTTTCATTAGAAATAGGTGAAGTTCACCTATATCATTGAATGTCCATCTTCTTCCCTGAAAGATAATGCTCATTTTAGCAGTATAGCTTATTCTTTTTTTATTAATACTTTTTATTTGCAAAACATATGTATGGGTAATTCCTAAACATTAATCATTACAAAGCTTTCTGTTACAAATTTTCCCCCCTACTCCCCACCCCTCCCCTAGATGGCAGGATATCCACTACATGATACTTATGTTAGAATACTTAAGAAATCGAATATATGTATAGTTATTGCATGATTTTTGTGCAGGAGAAATCGTATCTACAAGAAAGAATAATCCGATAAAGGAAATACAATGCAAGCAAACATCAATAGAGAACATGAAAATGTTATGTTGTGGTCCACATTTCACATCCCTCTCTCTGGGTGTACATGGCTTTCTTCACTGAACAATTGGAACTGCTTTGAGGCATTTCATTGTTGAAGAGAGTCATGTCCATTAGAACTGATCCTCATCTAGTATTGTTGTTGCCGTGAATAATGATCTCCTGGTTCTGCTCACTTCACTGAGCATCAGTTCATGCAAGTCTCTCCAGGCCTCTCTGAAATCGTCCTGCTGGTCGTTTTTCACACAGCAATAATATTCCATAACATTCATATACCATAATTTATTCAGCCACTCTCCAATTGATGGGCATCCATTCAGTTTCTAGTTTCTAGCCACTACAAAAAGAGCTGCCACAAACATTCTTGCACATGTGGGGCCCTTTCCTTCTTTTATGATTTCTTTGGGATATAAGCCCAATAGAAACACTGCTGGGTCAAAGGGTATGCATAATTTGATCACTTTTTGAGCATAGCTCCAAAGGGCCCTCCAGAATGGTTGGATCCGTTCACAGCTCCACCAACAATGCATCAGTGTCTCAGTCTTCCCACATCCCCTCCAACATTCATCTTTATCTTTTCCTGTCATTTTAGCCAATCTGACAGGTGTGTAGTGGTACCTCAGAGTTGTCTTAATTTGCATTTCTCTGATCAATAGTGATTTGGAGCACCTTTTCATATGATTATAAATAGTTTTAATTTCATCATCTGAAAATTGTCTGTTCATATCCTTTGACCATTTATCAATTGGAGAATGGCTTGAATTCTTATAAATAGGAGACAATTCTCTATATATCTTAGAGATGAGACCTTTATCAGAACCCTTAAATGTAAAGATGACTTCACAATTTGATGCTTCTCTCCTAATCTTGTCTTCATTAGTTTTGTTTGTACAGAAACTTTTTAACTTAATATAATCAAAATTATCTATCTGGTGTTCAATTAAGAGTTCCAGATCTTCTTTGGACACAAATTTATTCCATCTCCACAGGTATGAGAGGTAACCTATCCTATGTTCCTCTAATTTGGTTCTAATATCATTCTTTATATCTAGATCATGAACCCATTTAGATCTTATCTTGGTGGGTGGTGTTAGGTGTGGGTCCAGCCTTAATTTCTTCCACACTAGTTTCCAATTTTCCCAGCAGTTTGTGCTGAATAGTGAGTACTTTATCCCAAAAGCTGGGGTCTTTGGGTTTATCAAACACTAAATTGCTAACATTATTACCTAGCTTGTCCTGATATCGTATCCTATGACACTGATCGACTGCTATTTCTCAGCCAGTACCAAATGGTTTTGATGACCGCTGCTTTATAATACAGTTTTAGATGTGGTACAACAAGGCCACCTTCATCTGTCTTTTTTTTTTCATTAATTCCCTTGAAATTTTTGACCTTTTGTTCTTCCAAATGAACTTTGCTACTATTTTTTCTCGATCTGTAAAATAATTTCTTGGGAGTTTGATTCGTAAGAATAGCTTATTCTTGCTGTAATCCTAGTTCCTTTGATTTTCAGGATATCAGACTCCAGGCCCTTTAATCCTTTAAGGTGGAAGCTTATACATCTTGGGTGATTCTAATTGCTTCTTCTTGGGATTTGAATTGTTTCTTTCTGGTGGCTTGCAATATCTTTTCCTTGGAACAATAGTTCTGAAATTTAGCTATGGTATTCCTTGGGGATTTAATTTTGGGGTCTCTTTCAGGAGGTGACCTGTGAATTCTTTCAATGGCTATTTTTACCTTTTGATTCTAAAATATCAGGGTTGTTTTCTTTTATGATTTCCTGTAAAATAATGTCTAGGTTCTTTTCTTCATAATGGCTTTCAGGAATCCCAATAATACTTAGATTGTGTTCCTAGATCTATTTTCCAAGTCAATTGTTTTTCCCAGGAGATATTTCATGTTTTCTTTTATTTTTTCTTTCATTTTTTTTTTGGTTTTGTTTACCTCTTTTAGCTCCTTTTGCAATTGGTCAATTACATTTTTTGTTCATTGCATTCTTTTCCCATTTTTTTTCCATTCTTTCTTGCAATGGTCTCATTTCATTTCCCTATTTTTCTTCTAACTCTCTTTTAAGATCCTTTATACAATCTTCGAAGAAAATCTTGTGAAATGGGGACCAACTCCTGTCTGTCTTTGGGGCTTCTTCTGGAGTTGCTTTGCCTTTAGGAACCTCAGGATTTGATGTCTGTTAACTCTCTCCATAAAAGCTGTCTATGGTAAGAATTCATTTTTGTTTTTTATTTATTTTTTAAGGCTTGAGGTCTGTTCAATGTAAAGGAGCAACAGCTGCTTTAATTTGCCCTGGGGCAGAGCTGCTAATTGATTTCCATTGCTTGGTAATAGGGGCTAGGTCTGGTATTCTTTCAGTGCTCAGTGGTTTACAATTTTACAAAAGACAAATCTTCCAAACCACCTGCTTGCAACCAGCACAGAGTGATCTAAGAGGCTCACAGAAGATTTTCAGGTGCTTGAATGCTATAACCCTCTGACTCTGCACTCCAGCTTTTTGCCCTGTCTCCCTGTGCTTCTGTCTGGGTTCAGCAGACTGTCCCCCTGCCCTATTGAACCAGATCTGTTCTGAAGTTCTTCCAAGGCATCTTCTTCTAGACATGTGTTGCACTCCAAATATTTGTGGATTCTGACTTCAAAACCAGCTTAGAAGTTTAATCTGCTGTTGGTTAGAAAGAAGGCTGGAGGAGGTTACAGAGAATCTTCTCTGCTCTCCATCATCTTGGCTCCACCCCCTCTCTCATTAACTGTTAATATATCAGGTTTGATTTCCACCCTGGGAAATACCACTCTGGTATTTATTATTGTTGTTTTTATATGAGTAATTTGAGCATGAACTAATTATTTTTCCTGCTCTGTCTAGTTCCCTGTTAGTACTAATTGTGAAAATTATTATGATTTTCATAATTATTAATATGATATATGTAATGAATATACTAATAATCTCAATTTTTCATAGTTAACATTTTCCTGGAAGACTCTTAACTTGGGAGTCATAGCCTTACAATGCAGCTTGAAATGATCAATCGATCCTTGACAATGCTCTCCTGTGTATGTTAAACACTGTGAATCAGAGATTATAGAATCTGTTCCATTGACAAGCTGCCAGACAAAAACAATTCAGATATCAAGGAGCAACAGTCAAGATTACCCAGAATATGGCAGCTTCTACAATAAAGGATCAGAGGGCCTGGAATATCATATTCCAGAATCAAAGGACCTAGGATTACAACCAAGACTTAATTACCCAGCAAGATTCAGTTTCATCGTTCAGGGCAGGAGATGGAGCTTCAATAAAATAAGAGACCTTCAATCATTTCTATTGAAAAAACAGAACTAAACAGAAAATTTAATCTACAAACACAGGACTCAAGAGAATGATATAAAGGTAAACAGGGGGGAAATAAACATTTAAAGGTTAAACTGTTTACATCTCTAGATAGGAAAAATATTTGTAACTCTTGAAAACTGTATCTGTCACTGGGGCAAAGGGAGCATCACATGAACTGACGGTGTGGTTGTGAATGGATTCTTATCTGATGACATTAAAGAAAACAACATTATGTGATGAAAAAAGTCTGATTAAGAGGCTCAAAAAAAAGACCTATTACAAAGGAGTGGAAAAAGAGAAGACAATGAGCATTGCCTGAAACTTGATCTCATCAGTTTTGCTCCATGAGGGAATAATTTAATCATTTAGTTGGGTACAGAAATTTATCTAACCCTATTTTTTAAAAGTAGGAGGAGAAAGAGCAAAAGAAAAGGAAGGGACAGGAAAGAAGGGAAGGCAGAAACACTAGAAGAAAAGGAAAGAGAAGGGGGAAAGAGCTGATAGAACATAAAGTAGTGGGTGGGTTTGGTTAAAAAACAATACAGGACTAAAGACAGAGTCAAAAGAGAACACAAAAGTTTGTACATGGGGGCAGCTAGATGGTGCAGCCCTGAAGTCAGGAGGATTTGAGTTCAAATATGGCCTCGACACTGGACACTTTCTAACTATGTGACTCTTGGGGAAAATGGAATGGAGACAGAAAGAAGTACATTTTATCTCAGCAACTTCTAAAAAGTTGACCATATATTAGGGCATAAAGACCTCAAAATCAAATGCAGAAAGGCAAAAATAGTTAATGTATCTTTTTATATCATGATGCAATAAAAATTACATTCAAGGAAAGGCCAGGTGAAAACAGACCAAAAATTAATTGGAAAATAAATAATATAATCCTAAAGAATGAATGGGTGAAACAGCAAATCATAGACACAAATGATAATTTCAACTAAGAGAACGACAATAATGAGAAAACATACCAAAATTTGTAGGATGCAGTCAAAGTGGTAATAAGGGAAAATTTTATATCTCTAAATGCTTACTTGTATAAAACAGAAAGAGAAGATCAATGAACTGGGTTTGCAACTAAAAAAGCTAAAGAAAGAACAAATTAAAAACTCCCAATTAAATAGCAAATTTAAAATTCTAAAAATAAAAGGGTATATTTATAAAACTGAAACTAAGAAAATTATTCAGTTAATAAATAAAACTAACAGTTGGTTTTATGAAAAAAAACAACAAAATAAATGATTATTTAGTTAATTTGATTAAAAAAAGAGAGTAAAATCAAATTGTTATTCTCAAAAATGAAAAGGGAGAACTTTCCACCAATGAAGAGGAAATGAGAGCAATAGCTAGGAGTTACTTTGCCCAACTTTAAGCCAATAAATTAGATAACCTACGTCAAATGGACGAATACCTAAAAAAACATAGATTGCCCAGATTAACAGAAGAGGAAATAAATTACTTAAATGGTCCCATTTTGGAAAAAGAAACAGAACAAGTTATTTATTAATCAACTCTCTAAGAAAAAATCTCCAGGGCCAGATGAATTTACATGTGAATTCTACCCAAAATTTAAAGAAGAATTAACTCCAATTCTACACAAATTATTCAAAAAAATAGGGAAAGAAGGACTCCTACCAAATTCCTTTTATGACACAGATGTGGTACTGATATGTAAACCAGGTAAGATTAAAACAGAGAAAGAAAATTACAGACTAATTTCCCCAATGAATATTGATGCAAAAATCTTAAATAAAATATTAGCGAAGAGATTACGAAAGTCATCTTCAGTATAACACACTATTACCAAGTAGGATTTATACCAGGAATGCAGGGATGGTTTAATATTAGGAAAACTATTAGCATAATTGACTATATCAATAACCAAACTAGAAAAAACCATATGATTATCTCAATAGATGCAGAAAAAGCATTTGATAAAATCCAACACCCATTCCTATTAAAAACACTAGAGAGTATAGGAATAAATGAACTTTTCCTTAAAATAGTAGCATCTATTTAAGACTATCAGGAAGCATCATATGTCATGGGGACAAACTAGAACCATTCCCAGTAAGATCGGGGTGAAACAAGGTTGTCCACTATGACCATTACTATTCAATGTTGTAAAAGAAATGTCAGCTCTGGCAATAAAAGAAGAAAAAGAGTATAAAGTAATTAGAGTAGATAATGAGGAAACTAAATTATCACTCTTTGAAGATAATGATATTATATTTAGAGAACCCTAGAGAATCAACTAAAAAACGATTAGAAATAATCCATAGTTTTACAGTTGCAGGATACAAAATAAATTACAGAAATCATCAGCATTTTTGTATGTTACCAACAAAGTCCAGCAGCAAGAGATACAAAGAGAAATTCCCTTTAAAATAACTATTGATAATATAAAATATTTGGGAGTCTACCTGCCAAGACAAAGTCAGGACCTATATGAACACAACTACAAAATACTTTCTACGCAAATAATTTCAGATGTAAACAACTGGAAAAATGTCAAGTGCTCTTGGATAGGTTGAGGAAATATAACAAAAATGAGAATACTAGCTAAATTAATCTACTTATTAGTGAAATACCAATCAAACTCCTAAGAAATTATTTTACAGATCTAGAACAAATAACAGTGTTCCTCTACAATAACAAAAGGTAAATAATTTCTTCAGGGAACCAATGAATATTACTGAGAGACACGGTCAGATTTGCATGTGACATATGTAGGATAAAATTAAATGGTGATAGACTTGGGATAGGGAAAATAATTAGAAAATTATTACAATAATTTAAGACAAGGTAATGAGGACATGAAATAAGGTTGTTGCCTTGTAAGAAGGGGATGCATATGAGAAATATTGTAAAGGTAGAAACAATAAAATTGCAGCTGATTGGGATGGAAAAGGACATCCTATTATCCTGTAAGCATAAAACAGCTTCACTTAAAATCATTGTTCTCTACTCAGTGTCCTTCATGGAGGGAGATAATGAAGTCAGGAGTTCACAAGTGAAGGTGCTCACACAAAGTTCTCAGTAAGAATATCCTCTGTCTGGAGAAAATTTTCCAGGCACAGTGATCCAAGAAGCTCCAAGAAGCATTCCTAGATGTGCTTTTATAAGTGTTTGTGAGTCACCAGCTAAAGTGAGGAAGGGGATAGAGGGTCTTGCCTTGGGTTGGAAAGAAAGTCAAAAACCTGGCTCCATGTTGGGCACCAGAAATGGTGGGGTTCAAGCAGGTAATCTGTAGTGTCTTCTGAAAGTACGTTGGATAACATGAGGAGATTTTAAAGCCTTGGTGGAACTGGACATGTTTACCCAGAAGCATACAGAAAAGCCCACTGGGGACTATTAATGTATGGTAATGATATTATAATTAGACTGACTTCATCATAAATTCATCCAAAAGATAGCAAAGAAGGATAGTGCACAGGCACCATGTCAGGGGAAAGATCTATTGAGACTTTCAGTTTGATATCCTTTTCTACATATGTTTGGTGTAACTTTCTTATTGGTTGATTTCTATGTATACCTAGTACATCTAAGCTAGATGTATGATGTGGTTGTAGAACATATAGACCTGTACCTGTCAGTGAATGATTAAGGATTTCTGTGGGGTTTGGGCTGGGGAAGACAAGCTAGCTTATTTGTAAAGATTTCTGTGGGGTTTGGGTTTGGAGGGACAACATTCATTATCCACTCACAGTCCTTGTCTCTCCAACTAGAATGGAAGTTCCTTGAGGGAAATGATTGTACAGGAGATAATTTGCATCCCTAACATTCTCTAGCATAGTAACGTATACTTGGTGGCACTTAATAAATGCCTGTGTGAATGAATTAATGATTTATTCCAATTAAATCTAGAGAAAAGAAATGCATTATAACCATTTCACAGTCCAGTCAAGACTTAAATTATATCCTACTACATCTTAATTACATAGGTTACTTTGCTGATATTACATATTAAATGAATTGAATTCAATCCAAGAGGGGCAGTTACGTTGTAGAGCACTGGGTATGGAATCAAGAAGGCTCATCAGAAGTTCAAATCTGATCTTAGACACTTACTAGCTATGTGACCCTGGGAAAGTCACTTAACCCTGTTTGCCTATCTTCATCAGTAAAATGGTCTGAAAAAGGAAATGACAAATCACTCTAGTATCTTTTCAAAGAAAATCCC
>JAJPUD010035475.1:0-10298 GCA_023553655.1 Myrmecobius fasciatus | reverse complement strand
AAAGGAATCAGAGTAGGTAATGAAGAAACCAAATTATCACTCTTTGGAGATGACATGATGGTATACTTAGAGAATCCTAGAGACTCAACTAAAAAAGTACTAGAAACAATTCACAACTTCAGCAAAGTGGCAGGATTCAAAATTAATCCACATAAATCATCAGCATTTTTATATATTACCAACAAAATTCAGCAGCAAGAGATACAAAAAGAAATTCCATTCCATATAGCAGATGATAGGATAAAATATTTGGGAATCTATCTGCCAAGGAAAAGTCAGAAACTATACGAACTAAACTAGAAAAACTTTCCACACAAATAAAATCAGACCTAATCAATTGGAAAAACATTAAGTGCTCATGGGTAGGCAGAGTGAACATAATGAAAATGACAATACTACCCAAACTAATTTACTTATTAAATGCCATACCAATCAAACTCCCAAGAAATTATTTTACAGATATAGAAAAAAATAGTAGCAAAGTTCATTTGGAAGAACAAAAGGTCCAGGATTTTAAGGGGATTAATGAAAAAAAAAGGCAGATGAAGGTGGCCTTGCTGTACCAGATCTAAACCATATTATAAAGCAGCGGTCATCAAAACCATTTGGTACCTGCTAAGAAATAGAGCAGTCTATCAGTGGCACAGGATAGGTTATCAGGACAATCTAGGTAATAACCTTAACAATTTAGTGTTTGATAAACCCAAAGACTCCAGCTTTTGGGATAAGTACTCACTATTCAGCAAAAACTGCAGGGAAATTTGGAAACTAGTGTGGAAGAAATTAAGGTTTGACCCACACCTAACAGCACATACAAAGATAAGATCTAAATGGGTTCAAGATCTAGATATAAAGAGTGATTTTGTAAGCAAGTTAGAGGAACATAGGATAGTTTACCTCTCAGACCTATGGAGATGGAATAAATTTATGTCCAAAGAAGATCTGGAACTCCTAACTGAACACCAGATGGATAATTTTGATTATATTAAGTTAAAAATTTTCTGTACAGATAAAACTAATGCAGACAAGATTAGGAGGGAAGCATCAAATTGGGAAAACATCTTTGCATTTAATGGTTTTGATAAAGGCCTCATTTCTAAAATATATAGAGAATTGTCTCATATATATAAGAATTCAAGCCACTCTTCAACAGATAAGTGGTCAAGGGATATGAACAGATAATTTTCAGATGATGAAATTAAAACCATCTCTAGTCATATGAAAAGTTGCTCCAAATCAGTATTAATCAGAGAAATGCAAATTAAGATAACTCTGAGGTACCACTACACACCTGTCAGATTGGCTAAAATGACAGGAAAAGATAACGATGAATGTTGACACTAACACATTGTTGGTGGAACTGTGAATGGATCCAACCATTCTGGAGAGCATTTTGCAGCTACGCTCAAAAAGTTATCAAAGTGTGCATACCCTTTGACCCAGCAGTGTTTCTACTGGGCCTATATCCCAAAGAGATCTTAGAGGAGGCAAAGGGACCCACATGTGCAAGAATGTTTGTGGCAGCCCTTTTTGTAGTGGCTAGGAACTGGAAACTGAATGGATGCCCATCAATTGGAGAGTGACTGAATAAATTATGGTATATGAATGTTATGGAATATTATTGCTCTGTAAGAAACGACCAGCGGGAAGATCTCAGAAAGGCCTGGAGAGACTTGCATGAACTGATGCCGAGTGAAAGGAGCAGAACCAGGAGATCATTATACACAGCAACAACAATATTACATGATGATCAATTCTGATGGACATGGCTCTCTGCAACAAAGAATTGTCTCAAACCAGTTCCAATTGTTCAGTGAAGAAAACCATATACACCCAGAGAGAGGCATATGAAATATGGACCACAACGTAACATTTTCATGATCTCTATTGATGTTTGCTTGCATTGTGTTGCCTTTCTCTGATTTTCTTTTTCTTTTTTCTTGTAGACAGGATTTTTCTTGCACAACTTGTCAAGTATTTCAATATTACTGACATGTAGTGGACTTCCTGCCATCTAGGGGAGAGGAGGGGACTGGGGGTAAAAGTTGTAATGGAGATCTTTGTAAGTATCAATGCTGGGGAACTACCCATCCATATGTTATACAAATAAAAAGCTTTAATAAAAAAAAAGAAAAAGAAAAAAGAAAAAGGTCTATCTTAACCTAAAAAAATTTTAAAAAGACTCCTTCCAGATCTAAATGTATAATAGTTTCAGTGATATCAACCAGCAAATTGATTCTTAATTGTAGAGTCCTCAATTCTATATTGGTCTTCAAATTATTAAGCATCAACTATTTTAATTGTTCCTTACATATTAACATATACGTATTTTGTTTTCCTAGATAGACTGAACGATTCTTGAGGGCAAGACCCATACATCTTTCATTTATTTCATGTCTTTGGAATATTGAACCAGAGTAAAAATATAAAAATATTGTTTAAATGAATTGAAAAATAGAAACAAATCTACAGGATTTCCTTTCATGGGGACAGTGCCTGCTCATTCTTATATTCTTTTAATCAGCTGTCTGATTTGAGGTTTCAAAAGTGCCAGAACTAAGATCTAATTTCACTGCTGCTTCCATCATAAGAAATTTCAAATCATTTCCAGCATCCTCATCTATTAGTGTATAATCAACATTTATTCAGAGCCAGTTTCAACGTGGTTATTTATAGGGAATTGAAATTGCCCTCACTGTGGTTATTTCAGTGACTTCTTTATTGGGAGGTATTTGGCAGAATTATTTGTTGGTACTCTTTCATTTTTCATGTGCTTTCACTAATGTGGTCATCATCTTATTGATGCTAAATTCCCATAAGTATGGATATGTTTTATGATGTGAAAATGTATTTTGTAATGTATTTTCATCTTATTAAGGGAATGTTAGAAAATAATTTATTATTCCTTCCTTGCTTCTCTTTTTTCTATATCATTCATTTCTTTCTCTTTTGTTTCTCAGTTAGGACACTTGCATTGACTGATATGGAAAAAATCTTTTAAAATGTTTGAGTAAAATGAAGAGATATAGAAAAGGTTTTGAAAAATTTAATACATAAATTTATGAGCTAAAAACTCCCTAGAATTTCCATTTTATGCTAAACATTTCCTACATTTCTGAAGAAATATTTTTGCTAAATTCTAACACAATTTATCCATAACCAAAATGTGTATATGTTGTAGGTGACATATATGTGTGTATGCACTTATATTTATATATAAAATATATGAAAACACTAGAAAAATAGAAAAGCCTCAGTTACTCAGTTGCCACTTTGTATCCACAAATGCAAGAGCTTTTTATTAAATAAAAATGGCTGGAGAAATTGGAGAGCAGTTTTGTAAAATTGTTTGTACAGATCAACATCTAGCATTATATTCCAAGATAAAATTAAAATTAGTACATGGAATATATAAGCAATAACACTGTAAGAAATTAGAGGAATAAGAAAGAAATTACCTTTCATATGTATGAATAGGTGAAGATTTGATACTCAAACAAGAAATAAAAGGGAAAACAAGAAATGAAATAAAAATATTGATTTTATAAAATTAAAATTTTTCTGGAAAATGAAAATTGGCAAAAATTGATCTGTGTATATTTATAAATTAATTTTAGCTGGTGCAAAATATCCACCATATTCAGGCAGCTAAAAGAGTACAGAATTTTTTTTAGCCAGCAAACAATCTATCTCTTTGCCAAACAGAGTCAAGATGTAAATGATAATATTTTTTAGTATATAAGTTAATTCTGTAATATTTGAATTCAACTTTTTTTTGGGGGGGCGCATTCATGAATATGTAACATGAATCAGCAATATTGAGAGAAATTTATTGCGACTAAGCTGTCACAAATGCAATGCCAAATTAATGGTCTTTATAAATTGCTTTGAGTCAAAAGAGGAAATCAATGTAAAAATCAGAAATCTTTGAGATATAGCCATATTATAGAGATTGTTGAACTAACTGAAATTGTTGTTAACCTAACAGGTACTTTTCTATCTTATTTTTCCATATAATACAACTGTTTTATAATTCTCACATAATAATGTTAACCAGAATATCACTATGTGGTGCTACAATAATGGAGTAAAGAATAAGCAATTGTATTGTCGGAGATAAAGAATATAAAACAAGATGCATTTTTAAATTTTATTAATGTGAGAATTTTTGTTTTGCTTTAACATACCCATTTGTAAATAGGTTTTGTTTTTCCCTATCGGATGAATGGTAAAAGGAAAACTAAAATATTTTTTACCATAAAGGAATCAAGATGTTTAAAAAGAGTAAAAGATAAAGGCAGTTAGGTGATAGAATCCAATCTCTTTGTAATGCACTATTATACAATGATAATTGACATTCACTGTGATAATCATGAATCCCAAGAAAATCCTAAATTATTAACAATAATCAGCAGAAAAATCAAATATAGAATGCACTTTTAAGAGTTGTACATATGTATCATCATAACAGAATATTGACCTAATAAGAATATTCCATTGTTCAAATGTTTTAGTTAGCCAAGAATTTTCTATACATTGATTATATAAAGGAAGTTTCATTTATGCTGAATGGTTCAATCATATGTCAGTTTAAGCTGTGCCAAGTCAAATTTTGATGGAAACTTAATTCTAGCATACATTTAAAAATTGGAAGTAAAATAAGAAGTCATTTGTTTCAATTATTTCATTTTACAAATGAGGGGAAATGAGGTTGGGATGGGGGCAGGGAGAATAATCTGTGCATTTTAAGATTATGAAAAAATACTTCACAAAGAAATTGGGGTGATTAATCCATTATATTTTTAAAGATACAATTTGTCTTTTTATGTTTATTGATTGCTTCCTGACTAGAAGGCTTATTTTTAAGTTTCATACTTTCACATATAGTTATGTGATTTTGAGATCATCTCCTCTAATTATTTTATCCTCATAAAATGTAGAATGTAGAAAGAATACTAGACTTGGAGTCAGAGGAACCATGCACAGATCTTAGCTTTGATGTATCTCATATTGTGCTAGTCACAATGAAATTCCTTCCAGTATCTCGTTTTTTCTCATACGTAAAATGAAAGGAATGAACTAGATGATAAAATTGAAATCCCTATGCAGTTTTCACATCCAAATTTATTCCCAATTCCCTGTGTCATTTGCAATTTTTTGCCTTTGGAGTATTGATGCTATAGCATGAAATCTTTTCCTGGCTCTGTTCAATTTAATCAGCATCAATTCATTTAAATCTTACCATGTATCACTATATCAAATATATTTCTTACTTTATAATAGTAAGCACATACATAGCCTAACTTGTTTAACCATTCTTCAAAGGAGGCACAAGTCCTTTTTCAGTCAGTCAATAAATATTTATTAAGTACCTATTTTATGCCAGATACCTAGGTAAGCCCTGGGGATATAAAGAAAAACAAAAAGAAAACTATAGCACAACAACAAGAAAACTAAAACTAAATTGAATAATCCCTGCATTCCAGGAGATCATACTCTAATGGAAAAGGCAACATAAAAACAATTACATACAAACAAGTTCCATATAGGACAAATTGGAGAGGATTAATACAGAAAATCTATGAGGATTCAGGAAGAAAAAAATATTTCTGTGTAAATTGGAATGATGCTGAGAACTTGAAGGAAACAGGGATGAGGAGGGAGGATATTCTAGGAATGGGGAGCATCCATGAAAAATGCCAAGAATCTAAATATAGAGTGTTTTATATGAGGAACAGCAAGCAGATAAGAGGGAGAGTACATGTTAGATGGAGGAGAAACAATTAAGAACACTGGAAAGGCAAAGGGGGGACCATATTATTGAGAGTTTTGTAGTCTAAATGGAAGATATTTTATTTGATTCTGAAACTAACAGGGAACTAGTGGATTTACTGAGTATCAGGGGAAAAGTAACATCAAATTTACACTTTAGGATAATCATTTAGTGATTCCAGATTAGTATTGTTTGGAGTGGGAAGAAAGTTAAGCAGGCAGACATATCAGCATTTTATAGTAACAATGTAGGAATGAGGTGATGAGGATCTGCATAAGATTAGTGGCAATGCCAGAAGAATATACCATATACAAATGAAGGTAGAATGGAAAGGAGTCAGCATCAGGTTATATATGGGCAATGGTGAGAATGAAGACTTGAGTCTGACAGAAAGTTTGAGGCTGTATTACTGAGACCATGTTGGTACACTCAAAAATAATAGGGAAATTTGGAAGACAAGAGGGGTTAAGGAAAAAATATAATAAATTTAATTTTGAACATGGTGAGATGGAGATGTCTATGGCACATCTATATCTTAAATAGCTAACATTTGTATATGCTTACTTAATGTCTGGTACTATGCTAACTGTTGTAGAACTCATCTCATTTGGTACTCAAACAATCCTGGGAAATACGTACATTATTACTCTTGATGAGAAAACTGAAGAAAGGAAGTTGTGATTTTCCTAGAGCCCCACAACTAGTAAGTGTCTGAGGCTATATTTGAATTTATGTTTTCCTCACTTTAGACCTAGCACTCTATTCACTTTACCACTTAACTGTCCAGTCTGGTTGGAAATATCTAAAGGAAAATTGGAAATTTGCCTCTGGAGAGCAAGAGGAGGAAATATAAGAATCATCAGTTTAGCATGCCAATTAAACCATGGTAGATAATGAGATCACCAAGGAAAATTTTATGAGGCAGAAGAATTAAACAAGCACCCCTCAGGCCACATGTAACCCACAACACTGACAAATTCTATCTGAAGCAGGTTAAAAAGTAATTGGAAAATATTTCAAGAAAATAAAATATAATAAAACATAAATCACACTATTATGTACTTGGATAATAATATTAATGTGTGGTTTTATAATATGTGATTTTGTTATGTAATAGCATAATAATATTAACATGATTTTTCTAAGTAAATATATGCCCATAGTGATCATTCTATCTATCTATCTATCTATCTATCTATCTATCTATCTATCTATCTATCTATCTATATGCTTTAGTGGCATTCATTTTTATTTGAGTCTGACTCCATTGATATATTGTTGTTTTTCCTTCATGCTAAGAGAGGGCTATAACATCAGAGAGATACTGACATGACATGTAAGTGCATTGAATTTAAGTGAGGGAGGGCAGTTGCAAGCTCACCAGCCATCTGGGTACAGTGGCAAGCATGGCCAGGATATAATGGAAGACCCTGGCCTTTTACAACTAAGATCTTTAATAGCTCCCTGTTTGATTGCAGCAAAGTCCAATCAGTGATTAAGTATAGATAAGAGATAAAGCAGAGAATATGTTTCTGATTGGCTGTGAATGAATGTGTATACTATTGACATAGAGAAGAGAAGAGGACTTTGAATGTGAGCTGGATACACACAATTCTTTGTCATCATAAATTAGAGCTGTGGCAAGTATTTTTATACACATGATTTCTTTTTCTCTATTTTTGAATTTTGAGGTTATAGACCTAGTAAAGGCATCGTTGAATTAAGTTTAAGACATTTGGAGGAATTATTTGAAACTGCTTTCCAGAATTACTGGACCAGTTACCCTATCACGAGCAATGCATTAGTACACCTGTTTTGTTCACAGTGCCTCAAGTATGTCATTTTCCCTTTTTCAACCTTTTTTGTGGGGGGATGAAGCTATGAGATATTACATTAGAGCTGTTTTAATTTGTATGTTTTTTTTTATATTAACAATCTACAGAATTTTAAATATGGCAATTGATAACATGGATTTCTTTCTCTTTAACCTGTTTATTCATTATCTTTGACCATTAATCAATTAGAGAATAGCTTCTATTCTTAGAAATTTAACTCAGTTCTTATAGGAAAGATTTTTTCCTTGCTTACATGCTTCTATTTTAATTTGTTTCTCCCTCTCCCTTTCCTTCTTCTTCTTTTTCCTCCCTCTCCCTCTCCACCCTTTTCACTTTTCCTCTCCGTCTTTCATCCTCTCATCTCCCTCTCCCTCTCCTTGAATTCTGATTCTTCAACCAGGATTTCTCCCTTTTTGATGTTATCCATCTTTAAGTCTGGCCATCTACCTATCTGGAACTTACCTTGGTATATGTTGTGAGTTGTTAGTCTATATATAGTGTTGGCCAGAATGGTTTCTAGTTTCCCCAACATTTGTTGTTGTTGTTGTTGTTATTGTTCAATGATGGGGTTTTACCCTAATAGCTAGGATTTCTCTTATATCAAACACTTGGCTGCTACCATACTCATAAAAGGTTCTTGGTGAAAAAAAGTCTCCAATTTTTACATTACTAATTTAGAGCATAGCTTAAACATGCCCAATTCAGATGGTCATGAATACCATAAAGATGATTTCTCTTCCTCCTCTTTTCCATATGTGTTTTGCAGTTATACTTTTACTTGAACAATGATTGAATATTTGTAAAAAAAATTTTACATCATTAACCTACAAAAGTTACATTTAGAAAATATCCAAGAAAAATTCAGTAGGCATGGATTTTGTAAAAGATTCAAATGAATGCCATAGTTGGTGCAGCTGCTTCTTGGCTGGTATGCTATTTAGGGCAATTGGTCTGGATTGAATGCACAAGTTTGAAGATAAAACTGGATTGAATGGTCATGCTACAATGAGGATGCTGCTGGAGGGGAATACCTTGGCATATTCAGCAGCTTTCTCACCTGCCTAGCCAGGGAAGCCTACAGAAACTTCTCAGACAGCTGTGAAGGCTAATTTGAGCCATCTATCTAACTTTGTCTTTGTAGGGTTTTATGGCACATATTAACACAATATGGAGATACCTGTTCAAAAATATTTAGAATATCAAAGTAAAGAGGAGAATGTACTCCCTCTCTGTCTCTCTATCTCTATCTCTCTTATTGGAATAATAATTTAAAAATTCAAAGAATTGTAGATTCTAAGTTGGAAGGACCTTAGCAATCATTTTGGCTGATTGCTTTATTTTGCAATCTAAGAAACTGATGCTCAGAGATAATAAATGACTCATTCAATATCACATAGCTAGTAAAGAGAAGAGCTGAAATTTAAATTTTGATCTTCCGACTTCTAATCCAAAGTTTTTTCTACTTTACTACATTGTCTCAACTAAGAGGTAAGAATTGATCCCATGAAGGGGATATTATTCTTTCTTTCAGAATTTCCAAAGACCTGCTTATTTTTTCAATAAGGTAATCATATTTGGATACTCATACCAGCATATTTCAAAGAGTTATTTCATCATAATAACACTGATGAGTACTGTATTATCAAGATAGTTGATCTTGGATGAGTTTTTTAAAGCATTAGACAAGAAGCAGGAAATATTGCAATAACATTGGATCAAAAAAACTAGAAGACTAGAATTGGAATCAAAACTCATTCCCAAGTTATGTAGATTTTTTATACTCAATTTTCTTCTCAGAAAACTAAAAAAAGGTTAGATTTTATGTTCAAACTTCCTTGCAAGCTTGAGATCTATAATCCCATGATTTATAATCTAAACCTCACATCTTCTTATCACTTTCTTCCTATTTGAACACAAATTCCAAATTGCTCCAACCAAAATCATTTGATTTATTCAAGTGCTTCTCATATTTCATGTGTTCTCTAAAACAAAAACAAAACAACAACAACAAAAAAAACCAATTATAATGAGACAGCCATTCACTAAAGGAAAAGTGTGGGTTTTAGAAAATCAGTGCTAAAGAATATTTGGGGAGAGTTTATTTGTTTTCCATTTTACTTGCTCTACTAGTGAGAACCAAAATTCCTAGTTAAATCACATGAACAACTAAATGCTAAACTTCTGGTGAGGGGAAATGAATTGGAAACTCTGAAGTTAGTCAGATTTATTTAACACATGTGAATCAGATTCACATAAATTGAAACTTTTATCTATTAGCTTGTATTAATATTCATTCATTAAGAGTTCCACATTAACCCACATGAGAAGAAAATATAGAGGAGTTGTGAAATTGTTAGTAATTTACCTATAATTTGTAAGTACCAGTTTCAGTCCCAAAAGGTTGCAAAAACTTTAACTGATTTATCGAGTCACAAAAATTTTGAAGTCAGATTTAAATGATTTTTTCCCTGATTCCAAGCTAGGCAGTGCATTCATGACACACTGCTGCCTTCCATCATAATGCAGAAAATCAAGTGCATATTTGTGTACTTTTGAAGATACTTAAGCACATATATTATCCTATTTTTCAAAAAATGAAAGAGATGTATGTTTATATAATTGTACTAAACAATTTTCTTATGTATTTTGTAGACATTGCTTACTCAATAACTTTCCCCATAACTTTTTTT
>JAJPUD010035474.1:0-10298 GCA_023553655.1 Myrmecobius fasciatus | reverse complement strand
GTTTCTCTCCATAAAAGCTGTCTATGGTGAGAGCTCTCTTCTTCTTGCTCATTATGTTTAGCTGAGGTATCAGTTAACAGGAGTGAATTCTGCAGCCCTAGCAGCAGCAGCGGCAGCAGTGGCAGCAGCAGCAGGCGGGATTTCAATTTGCCCTGGGGCAGTTTGCCGAGTTGACTTCTGGTCTGGGGCTGATGTGGCTAGATCCGCACTACGACCACCCTTTCAGCTACTCTCAATCCACCCTTTATCAAAGGTAGACCTGCCAAAGCACCTGCCCGCAAGCAGAGCAAAGTGGCCCAAGGGTCTCCCAGGCACTTCCTGGCAGCCTGAAATCCTCTGCTCCGTCCCAGCCCCGGACTTGCACCCCGGCTGCGCCCTGGCGTCTGAGCGCTGGGAGCTGCTTGATCCCCTGCCCGTCTAAAACTGACCTCAGAAGTTCTTTCAAAGTAGATATTTGATAGAAGTGCGTTGTAGTCCAAGTGTTTGGTGATGCCCTCACTCCAGAACCAGTTCAGAGTCTCAGTTTGTCTGTGTTTGAGGGAACGTCTCAAGAGCTTACAGAGAATGCTGTCTGTAGTTCGCCATCTTGGCTCCGCCTCAGAATCTGTTACTTTCAACTGAAGTAAAATAATCAGGGGTAGCAATCCAGATCTCAGATCAAGCAAAAGCAAAAACGGATCTGTTTTGAGATTCTTCCAGAGTATGTTCTTCTAGAATCGTGTTGTTCTCCAGATATTGTGGATTTTTTTGCTTCAGAATCAGTCTAGAGGCTTCATATGTTGTTGGTTTGAGGGGGATCACTGAGATAATTAGACTGCAGACTTAGCATTCCAAAGAGTCATAAAACCTCCAGATGACCCATCTCCAACACCTAGGCATACCCCTTATCTTTATGGCCCCAGACTTATTGTCTCCTAGTTTCTGCCCAAACTTATCAGAATTTATCATCCTTTCTCTATACCCCCAACCTGTCAGAACTGAATTGATAGTCCTTTCCTTGAACTCCAATACTCCCTAGTGCCCAACCCCTCCTTCTGCCCCTTGAACCCTTTGTTCCCCTGAGTGCCAGAGTCTTATAAAATCCTTGATACCCCTCAATAGATTGCCGAATACTTTGAGACAATAGTCCTATTCAGTCGATTAGTCTTACCTCTCCATTAATATCAATAAAATATTACCTAGTCTCCAATCTGTAGTACTGTCTCAGTTTCTCCCAGAGCATTACACTTCCTGTTCCTCTAGGGACACAGGTCCCTCCTCTGCACCCCTATGCAGTCCTTATCTGGGCCTCTGAATCCCTTTCAGAGCCACCTCCTTACCAAAGACAGGACCTTATGTCGGACAATATTTCTTTAACTCCGACCCCCTCACCTCCTGAACCAGATCCTGGGATTTTCCAGCCCCAACTTTTCAATCCCTCTGATAAAAGGAATGGGATCCCTTTTTCTCCTCCTCAGTATCCTGATTCAGCCACTGCTTCTAACTTCTGCCGCCTGAGAGAAGCAGGAAACTCTCAGGGAGAGACACTCAGAGCAAAGGGGCCTTTTTCAATGTCAAATCTCTCCCAGACTAAGGAAAAACCTAGTCATTACTCTGAGGACCCCATCCAGGGGTCTAAGGCCAATACCCTCCCACCTCAACCCTACTAGCTCTTCCATCTTTCATTCCTTGTTTGTGTATTATAGGCTGACTATAAATGTATAATGGTCAAACTAGAGCCAAAGATCAGGAATAGGGGCAAATTAGCAATTCATAACAGTAGAGTGCCTCTGTGGAAAGATGTCATAGTGATGAGCAATGAGGAAAATCCTGGATTTGTATATGATCTGGTGGAAGGTAACCTGAGAAAATGAGGACCTATGAGATACCAATGTCACTTTATTCACTTTAAAAAGATGGTAAAGTTTTTTTTTTAAGTAACCAAAAAGAAATCCATAATTGTTGTGTCTTTTCTTTATAGATAACATCTAGATCTAGGGGATCTAGAATCACATGATTTTTAGTACTTTTAGAAATGGCAACATAGAAATGGAGATCTATATAGAATCAAGTTAACTGATGGTTCTGTGAAAGATTTTTTAAAATCATTTAATAAATATTTGTGTAGGGTCTGTTACATGAACTTACTTATATTTAAATTACTGTGCCAGACAAGAGAGGGATATAGTAAAGATTCAATGATATCCTGGTAAATGTTGAACAACTGTTTTTTAAAGTTCAGCCTACATTTTTTGCCATCTTCTCCACAACTTTCTCAGAGCAATAAATCAAACCTTGATTTGTAGCATTTGCTAGTTTTCAAAGTGCAAATGCTCAGACCAAAACTGCAATAAGCAGCTCTTTGAGGCACTTCAAATTCAAGCTCAAACATATCCATAAGATAAGCTAATTTTTCTACTCTTTAGAATCTGGTTTCAGAGACAAGTAATAAGAACAAGATAAGTAGCAATGGCCTTTTTTTTTTAAAATCAACATATACCTAAAGCACTGCAAGTTAAAAGAATTAATAATGAGTTGAGTAGAAAAAAACAAAATTGTCTCTGGGCAAGGATAAATTCATTGAAGACTTGGGACTTGACCTTGGCCCTGAAAAGACTAACCCTAACTTAGAATTGAGAATTATTGAGGCAGCTAGGTGGCAGAGTGGATAGAGCACCAGTCCTAAAGTCAGGACTTCAAATCTGGTCTCAGACAGTTAACACTTTCTAGCTATGTGATCCTGAACAAGTCACTTAACACCAATTGCCTCAGCAAAAAGGAAAAAAAAAGAATTTAGAATTATCTTTAGTAACTAGGGGAAAATGCCTCTTAAATGTGGGAATTAGAAAGGATTTCATTGGCCATCTACTAAGTAGAGCTGGAGATTTAAGTATGGAGCTAGAATAAAGAGTTCTTGATAGTCATAGAAAATAAGATTTGAATGTTATGACAGAGAAAGGGAGATATAGATTATAAATAACAGCCTTGACTATCACAATGAGTTTTTTAGTTAGTTCTCTGGACATCTCCAAGTATACCATCATATAATCTGCAAAGAGTGATAGCTTTCTTTCCTCATTGCCTATTCTAATTCCTTTCATTTCATTTTTTTTCCTTCATCTTTCTAGTACAATATTGAATAATAGAGGTGATAGTGGGTATCCTTATTTCTCCCCTTCTCTTTTTGGGAAGACTTCTAGCTTATCTCCATTACAGAAAATACTTACTGATGACTTTTTGAAACATTTATTACTGTATTTCTGAATTCATTTACTTGACTTGGAGGCTCTCTTTCTTTCTGTTGTTAATATTTTCCTTGTTGGCCTATTTGTTAATGCTTAAGGTCTTTAAGCTTTAAAGACTTACTGAGATCTTTGAAAATTTCTATTCCCCTTCCTCATTTCCCCCTGTTTTTTCATTTTCTGAATCTTTTTCTTTTGATATTTTCCTGGGTTCTGAATTTCAAAGCATTTTAGCCTCTTCTCATTTTGAACAATCCTTTGTTCACTGTCCTAGTCACTGCCCAAATTAATTTTGCTGGACAGATATAGACCAGATGGATGCTAGACTTTCCTCTTTGGTTTAGTGGAATGCTGTATCACATCTCCACCCCATACACACACACACACACACACACACACACACACACACACACACACAGTCTTGTCCCATTCTCTCTACTCCATAGTTCTCTGGCCCAACAGTATATAATAATGCCATACTGTTGCTTTTACAGCTTTAGTACTGCTTTGTCAATTAGAGTCTGGATCTATAAGGCTTTGGGAAAATGAGACATTTTGGGGTTATAGGTTTGAACGTTATTACAAACCCAGACATATGTCCTATTCCACTCTCTGTTAAGGACCACACCTCAGTGTGAAGGGGCAGGTCGATTCTCCAAAAGCCCTCACAGCTGTGAATATAACATATTTGAAGGAACTGCAAATCAGCCTTTACTGACTCAGATGTTGCTTGTGAATTGGGAATGAAATAAATTGGAGGCAAGAGGGAAGAGGAGACAAGTCAGAGAATGCAACTGCTTCTCATTCTTCTTGTATTGTTATCATCCTCTCATATGAAGGGATCTATTCTACTGGTCAGAATTAGATCCCCAGCAGCCACTAGCAAGTTATGCCCATTAACAATTCCCTATATTTCTCCACTCTTCCACAGAACTCTGATACAGCACAGAATACTGCCATTGTTCAAGCTGTTGAGACTTTAGCAAATTTCTGTGGTTTGGATCTCCAAGACACCCCCAAAAGGGGACAGGAGTAATTGGGATTTGGGGTAGTATTTGGTGCAAGCCCATGAGTCAAGCAGTCTTGCTGCCAGGGATGTGGTAGACAGGGGTGGGGTGGAGAGAGAATTAGGCTTTAGTTCATGGAGTTTTAAACTTTCTTTTGGCCTTTTGGTGTTTTAGGCTACAGAGGTAGCTGAAATTGTTTTATCTTTGGCACATCATTTCATAGAGGTCTGAGAGATAGTGAGCTTCGTACAAATGAGATAATATTTGTTAAAAAAAAAACCACAAAGTAGTGTCTTGCACATAGTAGACATTGTATAAATGCTTATTCAGTTCTTTTCCATGTCTCTTATCTTATACATGGTTATTGAGCTTTAATTTCCCCTCATTCATATGCCTAATAGTTCCTTTTACTGCCCCTTCCCCTCACATACACACACTTTTATTTCTTCTTGAGATTCTCCTTCGTAGAACATGGTATTGTATTGTCTATTGTTTAGAAAATAACAAGAGTACTTGGCTTCAACAATTCTTGACCCGCAAACTCATTAAGATAGATCTCAGTACAAAGTTTGTTATCTATTTCATTTTCATTTCATGTTTTGAGTGATCCCATTATAGAGAATCTTTAAAAAGACATAGGCAAGAAAGCACAAGTTTTAATTAGAAATTGATAGGCATTAAGACAGAGAATAGTCATTGTAAGGGGGAACCTGAAGGGAACATTTTTGGATTCTCAGAATTCAAATACTGGAGTGAGTGAGAAACATGGTACATAAGAGTTCTTATCAAATAACAAAATCTGATGACTGAAAGAAAATCTAGGACTTGGTGAGGATTTTAGTGGATGAAATAAAATTTAATTAAGAATTGATGTCCTTGTGGGAGAAAAAAGGTAACAGACAGATGAGAGTTTGAATAAGGCAGAAACCTGGATATTAGTATTTTGGTTGAAGTTTCCATTAGGTCATGTGTGGATCAGCTTGTACTATATTGTCAAGTACAACCTCTAGACAAGTGGAGAGGCGGTGGGATGGGTTGTTAATGGTTAATGTACAGAAGTAAGAGCACTTGGCAAGAGGAGGACCTGCAGCAACTGGGGTGGCAGCAGGGCTGGTAGTAGCTAGAAATAGAGTAGCTGGGGTGATAGCAGGGCTGACAGCAGCTGGACCCACAGCAGCTGGGGCGATACTGAGACATTTTTAGGATGTTTCTGCATGTGTTAATGTCCCATTTCCTCTAATTCTTAATTCAGAAATCATTTCAAACAATCATCACTTCTTAGGGACACAACTTCCACTTAGGTTTAACAAGAAGACAGCCATCATGCATCCAACATGAAATAATGAAAAAAGTATGAAAGAAACCAATTTGCAGTATAAGATACCAAAATACACGATAACACTGTTATCCTCAAAATTATTTGGTATTGATAGAGACTTAGAATTTAATCAATGGAGCAGAATAGGTGCACAATACACATAAACATACACAGTAAGTGGATATAGTAGGTTAATATTTGACAAATATAATAAAGATATTAGCTACTGAGATAAAAATACATTATTCAATCAAAACTGCTATAAAATGAAAAAAATAGTTTAAGAAAAGCTAGGTAAAAACTACCTTTCATAAAACAAGTTGCAAATAGTTATAGAACAAACATAAAAGATAACATTATTAGAGAATTAGAGAAGCAAGGAAGAAGTTATCTTTTGGTGTTATGGATAGGGAAGAGGTCATGATTCAACAAGAGATAGAGATGATAACAGAAGAATAAACATAAAATGTATATAATTTAAAAGATTTTTTTTTCACAAACATAGCCAAAGAGTTAAATTTAGAGGGGAAACATGTACCTGAGAAAACTCTTTAGAGGAAGTTTCTATTATAAATGTCTATATAAATGTATACATATTATATATATACATATATATGCATATACACATATATTTATATATGCATGCTTATCTATATCTGTATTTATCAATATATGATTTGGATTAAAAAATAAGAATATGATATATTTTCTAATTGCTAAAAGTCAAATAGGCAATTTTCAAAGGAAGAAATCAAAGTTTTCAATAACCATGAGGAAGAACATAATCGGTAATGGTTAAAGAAAGTCAAAATAAATCAACTTTGACGTAACATCCCATGTCCATCAGACTGTCAAAATTAACTTAAAAGAAATATGACAAATATTGGAGAGGATGTGGAAAGACAGGCATTTTAATGCACTTTTGGAAGAATTGGGAATTGGTTCATCCATTTTCTTTTTTTTCTTTTTTTTTTTGAGTATATAGATAGATAAAGCATTTATTAAGGCTTCCTTTATGCCAGGGATTGCCCTAAGTTTTGGGAATACAAATACAAAAAAACAAAATGGTTCCAGCTCTTTTTTCTATTATATATTCACTTTTTTTATTAAAGCTTTTTATTTGTATAACATATGCATGGGTACTTCCCCAGCATTGATCTTTACAAAGCTTTCCATTACAAATTTTACCCCCAGTTCCCTCCCCTCCCCTAGATGGCAGGAAGTCCATTACATTTTAATAATGTTGAAATACTTGACAAGTTGTGCAAGAAAAATGCTATCTACAAGAAAAAAAAGAAAATCAGAGAAAGGCAACACAATGCAAGCAAACATTAATAGAGATCATGAAAATGTTATGTTGTGGTCCATATTTCATATGACCTCTCTCTGGGTGTATATGGTTTTCTTCAGTGAACAATTGGAACTGGTTTGAGACAATTCTTTGTTGCAGAGAGCCATGTCCATCAGAATTGATCATCATGTAATATTGTTGTTGCTGGGTATAATGATCTCCTGGTTCTGTCCGTTTCACTCAGCATCAGTTCATGCAAGTCCCTCCAGGCCTCTCTGAAATCGTCCTGCTGGTCTTTCTTACAGAACAATTATATTCCATAACATTCATATACATTAATTTATTCAGCCACTCTCCAATTGATGGGCATCCCTTCGGTTTCCAGTTTCTAGCCACTACAAAAAGAGCTGCCACAAACATTCTTGCACATGTAGGTCCCTTTCCCTCCTCTAAGATCTCTTTGGGATATAGGCCCAGTAGAAACACTGCTGGGTCAAAGGGTACACACAGTTTGATAACTTTTTGAGCATAGTTCCAAATTGCTCTCCAGAATGGTTGGATCCATTCACAGTTCCACCAACAATGTATTAGTGTCCCAGTTTTCCCACATTCCTTCCAACATTCATTGTTATCTTTTCCTGTCATTTTAGCCAATCTGACAAGTGTATAGTGGTACCTCAGAGTTGTCTTAATTTGCATTTCTCTGATCAATAGTGATTTGGAGCAACTTTTCATATGACTAAAGATGGTTTTAATTTCATCATCTAAAAATTGTCTGTTCATATCCCTTGACCACTTATCTATTGAAGAGTGGCTTGAATTCTTATATATATGAGACAATTCTCTATATATTTTAGAAATGAGGCCTTTATCAGAAACACTAAATGTAAAGATGATCTCCCAATTTGATGCTTCCCTCCTAATCTTGTCTGCATTACTTTTATTTGTACAGAAACTTTTTAACTTAATATAATCAAAATTATCTATCTGGTGTTCAATTAAGACTTCCAGATCTTCTTTGGACATAAATTTACTCCATCTTCACAGGTCTGAGAGGTAAACTATACTACGTTCCTCTAATTTGCTTACAATATCACTCTTTATATCTAGATCATGAACCCATTTAGATCTCATCTTGGTATGTGGTGTTTAGGTATGGGTCAAGCCCTAATTTCTTCCACACTAGTTTCCAATTTTCCCAGCAGTTTTTGCCGAATAGTGAGTACTTATCCCAAAAGCTGGGGTCTTTGGGTTTATCAAACATTAAATTGTTAAGGTTATTGCCTAGATTGTCCTGATAATCTATCCTATGCAATTGATCGACTGCTCTATTTCTTAGCCAGTACCAAATGGTTTTGATGACCGCTGCTTTATAATATAGTTTTAGATCTGGTACAGCAAGGCCATCTTCATCTGCCTTTTTTTTCATTAATCCCCTTGAAATCCTTGATCTTTTGTTCTTCCCAATGAACTTTGCTACTATTTTTTCTAGATCTGTAAAATAATTTCTTGGGAGATTGATTGGCATGGCACTAAATAAGTAGATTAGTTTGGTTAGTATTGTCATTTTTATTATATTCGCTCTGCCTACCCATGAGCACTTAATGATTTTCCAATTGATTAGGTCTTATTTTATTTGTGTGGAAAGTGTTTTGTAGTTTAGTTCCTATAGTTTCTGACTTTTCCTTGGCAGATAGATTCCCAAATATTTTATCCTATCATCCGTTATTTGGAATGGAATTTATTTTTGTATCTCTTGCTACTGAATTTTGTTGGTAATATATAAAAATGCTGATGATTTATGTGGATTAATTTTGAATCCTGCCACTTTGCTAAAGTTGTGAATTGTTTCTAGTAGTTTTTTAGTTGAGTCTGTAGGGTTCTCTAAGTATACCATCATGTCATCGGCAAAGAGTGATAATTTGGTTTCTTCATTACCTACTCTAACTCCTTTTATCTCTTTTCTTCTCTTATTCCTAAAGCTAACATTTCTAATAAAATATTAAATAGTAATGGTGACAGTGGGCAGCCTTGTTTCACTCCTGATCTTATTGAGAATTGTTTTAGTTTGTCTCCATTACATATGATGCTTGCTGATGGTTTTAAATAGATGCTACTGATCATTTTAAGGAAAAGCCCATTTATTCCTATACTCTCTAGTGTTTTTAATAGGAAAGGGTGTTGGATTTTGTCAAAGGCTTTTTCTGCATCTATTGAGATAATCATATGGTTTTTGTTAGTTTGGTTATTAATATAATTAATTATGCTGATAGTTTTCCTAATATTGAACCAGCCCTGCATCCCTGGTATAAATCCTACTTGGTCATAGTGTACTATCCTGGAGATGACTTTCTGTAATCTCATTGTTAATATCTTATTTAAAATTTTTGCATCAATATTCATTAGGGAAATTGGCCTATAGTTTTCTTTCTCTGTTTTCACCCTACCTGGTTTAGCTATCAGCACCATATCGGTCTCATGGAAGGAATTTGGCAGTATACCTTCTGTCCCTATTTTTTCAAATAGTTTGTGTAGTATTGGAATTAATTGTTCTTTGAATGTTTGGTAGAATTCACATGTAAATCCATCTGGCCCTGGAGATTTTTTCTTAGGGAGTTGGTTAATAGCTTGTTCTATTTCTTTTTCTAATATGGGGCTATTTAAATAATTTATATCCTCTTCTGTTAACTTGGGCAATCTATATTTTTGTGGATATTCCCCCATTTCATTTAGATTATCAAACTTATTGGCATAAAGTTGGGCAAAGTAACTCCTAATTATTGCTCTAATATCCTCTTCATTGGAGGAAAGTTCTTCCTTATCATTCTTCAGACTAACAATTTGATTTTCCTCTTTGCTTTTTCTTATCAAATAAACTAAAGGTTTATCTATTTTGTTGGTTTTTTCATAGAACCAACCCTTATTTTTATTTATTAATTCAATAGTTTTCTCATTTTCAATTTTATTAATTCCTCCTTTTATTTTTAGATTTTCCAATTTGGTATTTAATTGAGGGTTTTTAATTTGTTCTTTTTCTAGTTTTTTTTTTTAATAATAAGCCCAATTCATTGATCTTTTCTTTCTCTATTTTATGCAAGTAAGCATCTAGAGATATAAAATTGCCCCTTATAACCACTTTAGCCGTATCCCACAAATGTTGGTATGTTGTCTCATTATTGTCATTCTCCTGCATGAAATTATTGATTGTGTCTATGATTTGCTCTTTTACCCATTCATTCTTCAGGATTAGATTGTTTAATTTCCAATTAACTTTTGGCCTATTTTCTCCTGGCTTTATATTGCATGTGATTTTTATTGCATCATGATCTGAAAAAAGATGCATTTACTATTTCTGCCTTTCTGCATTTGATTTTGAGGTTTTATGCCCTAACACATGGTCAATTTTTGTAAAAGTTCCATGGACTGCTGAGAAAAAAGTAAACTCCCTACTGTCTCCATTC
>JAJPUD010035473.1:0-10298 GCA_023553655.1 Myrmecobius fasciatus | reverse complement strand
GAGAGAAAGCAAATATGTGTAATTCAGTGAAATTTATTATTTGAGATATGACAGTAAAAGCAGTTTTTTCTCCTGAGGCAGTTGGGGTTAAGTGATTTGCCCAGGGTCACACAGCTAGAAGTGTTAAGTATCTGAGCCCAAATTTGAACTCAGGTCCTCTTGATTTTAGGACTGGTGCTCTATCCACTGCACCAACTAGCTGACCCCCTAAAAATAGTTTTAAAGGCCCATTAAAGGAATATATAAATTGTAATTTATTTGCACTAAATTTAGGAAAACAGAAAAGCAGTTCATAGCTATTTAAAATTGCCCAAAAAACAACCTGTTTTTGAATTATCTAGAGTCAGGCTTCTCAGATCCCAGTCACAAAAAAAAAAAAATTGGCATCTTAACTCTTTCCTGGCTTATAAAAAAGAAATGATTTGAGTGAATTGGAAAATATCCAAATGGCAATTTAATTTGTCTGGAATATTAATTGAAATTTAGAAAATTTTATGAATTAAGGTTAAGTAAATTTTAAAATCTGTTCTATTTCAATTAAAAATATTTTTTTTCTTATCTTCTCTCTAAAACAAAAAAAAAAGGAAAATTATTTAAAGGAATGGAAATCCACACTGAAAACTTCCCACCTCAACAATTTGGAGAAAGATAGAGAGTTTATTTAATCTTGCCAAACCTGTTTTACATTATTTTGTAAGTGGAATGAAGGAAATTAAGTAACACTGTCTCTGAAAAATTAAGAAATTACAACTAAAACTATTTGGTTATTACTTAGGAAAAATCTAAAGTCGTTTACTAAATTATTTGAATCTATTGTCATCACCTTAAACCTAAATCTGATGATTATTGTATACTGCACAGTCCATAAAAACACTAAGAATGGTGGGTGTGAGCAATAAACAACTCGTCCCCTTCCTTGCGGCCTTCAACTTCTTTTAAAATGTAAGCTTGCCAGTTTTCTTAACCTTCAGGATAAGGAAGGTCATCAGCCCTGAGAGATGAGCCTGTTTAGGAGATATGGTAATATATATAACAAGGAAAGTATCTACTAAAAATCTATAAGCTCCTTTAATGATTAATCCTTTGCACCAGGATGAGTTTTAACATACAAAACAAGTTCAACAATCTCCTTCCTACATGACTAGCCATAAGCTGTGATTAGTAGAATTTGTTATTAAAGTTAAAATCCCTTGGGACTGTATATTTTTTTTGAGTTTTGAATTTGATTGTTTATCATTAAGTCAATAACCCATCACTTGAGAAAAAACTACTCAGAGAAATATTATCTGGGCAAGAGTTGGAAGCTTCTGCTCAAGGTGAAATCCTTTTGACTCCGTTTTCCAGTTCCCACTTGATCATTCCTGAGTCTGAAAATGTAGAATTATTGTAATTGGATTTCAAACTAAACTAAGAAAGCTTTATTTCGTCATGTGTATGCTTCCAGACTGAGGCCTAAAGAATCAGTTCTGATGGTTTATCATACCCCTGTATTTTTCTCATAACAAATTTCTATAATAAGAGCAAATGGTCAACACAAATTCAATTATATAAAATCTTGTTTTTTTCAATTGGAAATATGTAGTCATTATATCCTGAATAATTTGGTGAATCAGTATTTGGCCTAGCCATCTCTTTTTTATAGATACATATAGGTGTTTGTGTGAAATAAAGTCCTTATAGGTTTCCAAAATAATGCAAGAATAATTAACATGATTGTCTGTAAGACCTAACTAGTATTTTGTTGTTTATTGAAACTAAAGCTGACATCTTATAGCAGTCTTTGTGGACTTGTCTTTCTATGTCAGATTATCCTCTTTTTAATTAGATTTTTTTTATTCTACATTTTGGTGACTTACAAATGCATTGGCTAGCTTCAAGGAACTGAATCAAACATTGGATATTTCATTCGGTTTCAGCACACACCCCCCTTCCATAAAAAGATGGGACGCTGTAGATGACTTAGCTCTAAGCTCATTCTCAGCAGGAAGTAGTTTCATAAGATGAGATCATCACTCCTGTTCCCAGAGGACTTTGGGTTCTATTAGTTTGTGGAGAAACTGGAACTGATTGGTGAATGGGCCCAAAATTATCCAGTATCTGGATGAATCTCCTGTTACAATGTACTTAAGATGGCACAAATTTTCACATCTCAGATATGGGATTCCATGATGTTTTCAGGCCCCTTGGTAATATACCATACAGCATGTTTAAAAATATCCACAGATGTTTCCAACTACAGGTACTATTTTAAGGAATGGCATTGGAATCCAAATTATGAATGTGATAGGAAGGTATATTGAAAAATGCTACAGTTGTGTTTTATCCCAGTGTCTTACTTCTACCTAAATGTCTTCTAATTCACTACCTATGGCTGTTATTATTGAACACCCATCCTATGTGATGGTGCCTACTAAGATTAATCATCATTGGTACAGGTTAGCAGGTGAACAGGTTTGAGATAACATCAAAGGAAAATTAGAAAACAAAAGTATGAAAAGGAGAATTGTTGGATTACTCATTGCTGGAGTTCTAGCAACTATAGCATTTATTACATCACTTGTTATTTCAGCTTCAGATCCTAACAGTATCCATTCAAATTGCCCAGTTTGCAAGTCAATTAGCAAAAAAAATGTATCATAAGCTCTTAAAGAACAAATTAATATAGATAATGAGTTAAAACAAGGACCAAAGTTAATGAAACAATCATTAATATGGTTAGTGGATCATGTGAACAATTTGGAAACTTAATCACAACTAACTTGTTGTTATATAAACTCATATATATGTAACTCTATAGATGGGATAATGATACCACCAATGGGACATGGTTTCAAATAAGGAACAGAACAAATGGAGCTATATATAATTCTAACCTCACTTGGGATATATCTGAATTAAATTCTTTGGCAGAAAATATAGCAAAAAGTAGTGTGCCTGAAATTCATGCTGATAGCATAGCAAACCAAATATTTAAACGGTTAAAAAACTTTGTTCATTAGCTCAGCTTTTCCTCTTCTCATTCTCAGTTTAAACCACTCTAACCTAACATTATTCAACATAACTGCCCCTCTAAAGTTACTAGTGATCTCTCAATTACCAAATTAAATGACCTTGCTTAGATGTTGCCCATAACTCTCTCCTCAAATATTTTGAATACAGTTATTTTAAATAGAATTTCTCTTATCTCTTGTGAGGGTTTATCAGTAATATTTGTGAGGGTTTATTTTATATTTTGCAACTTTGCTAAATCTGTTAATTGTTTCAAGTAGGTTTTTGAATGATTTTCTAGGATTCTCTATAGCAACATGTCATCTACAAATATACAAACATATCTACAAAGATAGTTTTATCTCCTCATTGCCTATTCTAATTCCTTTCATTTCTTTTTTTTTTTAGAACTTAGAAATTCTACGAATTTCTTAGAAATGTTGCTAAAACCAACATTTCTAGTACACTATTGAATAATAGTGGTGATAATGGGCTTCCTTGTTTCGCTACTGATCTTATTGGGAAAGCATCCAGCTTCTTTCCATTACAAATGATGCTTGCTAATGGCTTTAAATAGATACTGCTTGTATTTTCAGGAAAATGCCCTTTATCTCTTTGTTCTCTAGCATTTTTAATAGGAATAGTTGCTGTGTTTTGTCAAAAGCTTTTAATGCATCTACTGAGATCATATGATTTCTGTTGGTTTGTTATTGATATTGTCGATTAGGACTATAGATTTCCTGATATTGAACCAGTCCTGCATTCCTGGAGTAAATCTCACTTGATCGTAGTGTATTATCCTGCATTTACATTGTTGTAATCTTTTTGCTAATATTTTACATTTTTGCATTGGTATTCATTAGGGAGATTGGTCTGTATTTTTTTTTCCCTCTGTTTTGGCTTTTCCTGGTTTAGGTATCAGAATCATGACTTGTGTCATGTGTCATGTGCCTTCTTTTACCTATTTTTCTAAATAGTTTACATAGTATCTGGATTGATTGTTCTTTAAATGTTCTGTAGAATTTACTTTTAAATCCATCTGGCCCTTGAGATTTTTTTTTTTAGGGAAATCATTGATGACTTATTCAATTTCTTTTTCTAAAATGGGACTATTTGAGTAATTTATTTCCTCTTCTGTTAATGTGAGCGATTCTTATTTATGTAAATATTCATCCATCTTGGTTAGATTGTCAGAATTGCTAGCATACATTTGAGCAAAATAACTCCTAATCATTGTTTTATTTTTTTTTCATTGGTGGTAAGATCACCCTTTTCATTTTTGATGCTGGCAATTTAGTTTTTTCTTCTTTTTTCCAATGAAATTAAAAGGTTCATTGATTTTGTTAGTTTTTTTTCATAAAACTAACTCTTAGTTCTACTAATTTATTCAATATTTTTCTTTAAATTTTATTAATTTTTCCTTTGAGTTTCAGACTTTCTAATTTGGTATTTAATTGGGAGTTTTTAATTTGTTCTTTTTTGGTTTTCTTAGTTGCATGCTCAATTCATTGATGTCTTTATTTTATTTATGTAGCTATTTAGAGATATAAAATTTCCCCTAAGGACTGCTTTGGCTGCATCCCATAGCTTCTGGTATGTTGTCTCATTGTCACGCTCTTGAATTACATTATGGATTGTTTCTGCGAATTATTGTTTAACCCACTCATTATTTAGAATTAGATTAATTTCCAATTGGTTTTAAGTCTATCTTTCTCTGGCCCTTTATTGAATATAATTTTTATTGCATCATGATCTGAAAAGGAAGTATTTGCTATTTCTGCATTTGATTATGAGATTTTTACACCCTCATACACTTCCTGTGTGGCTCTATGTCTTGGGTTTGAGCACATGGACTACCTGTGTTTGCAGGGAGTAGCTTTGCCTGCTCTTTTCATGAAAAGCCTGATTTCCCAGAATTTGTCTGGGATGAGGGCTGCCTATGGTCTGCTGCTCTACTGAGCCAAGACTGAGGATTTTGGTTGCTGATTTGCTGTGATTACGATCCTCTTGCTCCCTTTCCCAGACTCCATCTGAGAGGGTCGGAACACCCTTTTCACCCCAGTAAGACTGACCTTTCTTGAAGTTTTTCCAATCTATCTTGAGTTGGAGGGTTGTTTCACTCAGTTAGACTATTCAGAGCTTTGATTTCATGTAGTTTTTAAAGGAAACTGGCAGAGGTGGAGCAGATTCATAATCTCACTCTGCCATCTTGGCTCAGGACTGTGTCTTAATCTAAAATTTGTGTATTTGGTCCATAGTAGGTACTTAATACTTTCTGTATTGTAACAAATATTAGATCATCCTTGAGAACTTCTATGGCTGAAAAATCATCAGCCTGATCCAAACATAATCCTTTTTAGCTTACTCCAATGTCAGATCCTCCAAGAACCCAAAGTCAACTCTATTCCACTATAAGGCAATGGAATAGGACTTCAGTGGTCTTTTCTTGGACATAAACATTGGTTTCTGTTTGACACTGGCATTCTGTTAGAAAATATGAATAAATAAATAAATAAATATAAACAACCAACACTAAGTTGCTTAATCAATAATATAATATTTTATAATTTGAGGGAGCCAAATCATAATCCTCTATACTTGTGTCAGATGATTGAATGAGTTCCTCAAGAGCATCTGCAGCCAACTGTACTTTTTCTTATAATATACAAAAAAGTGTAAAATAATAAACAATATGAAATGCAAAATTATTATAAAATAGTTTAAAATAATGAGTAACATTTTATGTAGCACTTTAAGCTTTTCATAACACTTTCTGTACATTATTTCATGGAATACTCACAACAATTTTGTGGCAAAAGCACTGCTCAATTATTTTATAAAAGAAGAAACAGGCTATAAGAGACTTGTCCAGAATCATACACCTAGCTAAGAACCCCAAAAGAATTCAAACTCAGGTCTTCTTGACTATCCACCAGGCCATCTAGTAGCTGAATTATTTAGCAGCCTTATGAAAATTATCACAAATTGTCACAATATCTCTTATAACTAGTAAAAAGTCTTCATTTTATTTATGGGGAGAAAATTTTAAAAGGCCAGAAACATTAGTTTTCTGGCATTCAAAATGGACACATTTCACAAGATATTTCTTCACTTTTCTAAAAGTATTCAATTTCTGATTAAATACTTCTATGCTTCACAATGCCGAAGAAAGCTTTTTTTTTTTTTTTACTGAAAACTGCAGTTTGTTCTAAACCAATTTATATTTCTAGAATTTTTTACAATACCTTATTCTTTTTATTTAATGTATTTTTTGCAGGCCTAATTTTTTTTTAGTATGTATATAAATAAGTAAAATACATGCAATTTTTTTAAATCATTGGCACTGTTTAACATATACACTGTTTTTGGAAAATCATATACTTTTTCATGGTTTTAATCACAACACAAACATTAGTTTTCTGGCGTTGAAAATGGACACATTTCACAAGAATACATTTCTTCACATTTCTAAACATATTCATTTTCTGATTAAATACTCCTATGCTTCATAAGAAGCAGAAAAGGGGTTTTTTCCATTGAAAATTGCAGTTTGTTCTAAACCATTTTATATTTCTAGCATTTTTTTAAGTACCTTTTTTTTATTTAATGTATTTTTTGCAGGCCTAAAAAAATAAATAAGTTTTTTAGTATGTATACAAATAAGTAAAATACATGCAATGTGTTTTTTTTAAATTATTGGCACTGTTTAATAAATATACTGTTTTTGGAAAATCATATGCTTTTTCAATCACATAAAATACAGAATATAACAGTAATTAATCTTAGCCATAATTTGTAATAAACACTTATCTTTGCTTCTAGAAAAAAATTTTAAAAGAAATTATTAGTTTTTATCTGTCTTGTTAGCAGCGGCATTTTATGCAGTTGCTGTGGTAATACTTTCAGGAGTTTCAACTCCAGATTTATCAATTCACCTGGGGTGAGGAGGAGGAGTGGAGTCCATAATTCAAGTAGGGTGGAGTATATGATTTGTGATTGACTGATATAGGGAACTTTCAGAGAGGAAATAATGCAGATGGGCAACTGTTGTGTGTCAGAGAGTTGCTGGTGTACACTCAAGAATTTGTTGACTGCTTGGGATCAATTATATGACAATGGGGAAATCTGAGCCCAGTTTATCTTTATTCCCAGACTCCTGTCTATTAACTGCAAATTCCTTCTCTTCTCAGTTGCTTAGGATCTTTTAACACTAAGACAGCTTGTTTTGTTTTTTTTTTTTTTTTTCTTTAGGTCTAATTTCTTGATAGGCATGTCCCATTTTTTTCTTCTCCTTAAACATGCTAACTTACTTTATTTATTTTTATCTTTTAAAAGCTGTCTTCTACTTCTCTTTCAATTGGATTCCATTTCCTCCTCCTCTTCATATCCTTCATTTTGTCTTCATTATATCCTCCTCCATTTTTTGAATTGCTTCTCCTTGGACTCACTTTCTATCCTTCCTTTTAAAGGAGTCTTTCTTTAGCTCAAGTCACATCAGTTTCTTAAGGGTTTCTGAATTTTTTTTAATTAACTTTAAAACTTTTGACTTCTAAATTAGCTTTATAAGTCATTATCTCCTTTAATTCTATCCTTCTCCTGCTTCCCTTTTCATACAATATCATAAAGAGTCTTTCCTGTCTCTATTATCAGGAATAATAACTATAATAGTTCTTATTATCAAGCATAATCAGATACATACCCTCAAGACTTTAAAAAGCCATGTCCCTGGAAGCATCTTGCATAATCATATTTGATTTAGCCCCTATGCTGTTTCACTTTAATGACATCCTTTGTGGCTGGGATAAATGTTTCATGTGAATTTATCACATTAGAAACTGCTCTCCCACCTGCTATTTGGATCCTTCATTTATCCATCATCCTTTGGGAAAAAAGTAGGAAGAAAAGTTCCAAATTTTAATCTCTGTGTCATGTGATTCTTCTCACCAGCCTCCTGACACACTCCTCCCTCCTTTCTTATAGGTTATTTTTTTTCTTTTTCAGAACTTGGTATCATTTATAAGAATATTTCATTGTACTTAATCATTAGGAGAGTGGAAAAGCTTTTTTTCCCCTGGACTTTCTATCTTCTATACTCTTTTACAGATCATTGAGCTTACTGGAAATGAAATACTTTACTCTGTTGTTGTTGTTTGCTGAGGCAATTAGGGTTAAGTGACTTGCCCAGGGTCACACAGCTAGAAGTGTTAAGTGTCTTCAGACCAGATTTGAACTTAGGTCCTCCTGACTTCAGGGCTGGTACTCTATCCACTGTGCCACCTAGCTGCCCCAATACTTTATTCTTTAGTCATTCCTCTTGGTGGCCTTTACAGCTAATGCTTTGCCACACATGTTCACCTCCCTAGAAGCTCCAGAGATATTATGTTCTTTTAACAGACTTGCTACTCTTCCCAAGATTCGTTGACAATTTCCCCAAATACCTCTAATTGGGAACTAGAATATTCCTGCACAAGTCTCATTGTAAGAAGCAGTTTTCTAACAATGTTGTCCACAAAAATTCCAAGCAGAAATCAGTCATCAGTACTTAAGTTTTCTGTTGTTGTTCTCCTTGTTGTTGAGAAATTTCCAACACCATTTCCTGTCTTGTCTTAGGATCCTGGTCCTAGTGAATAATCCTTGCTCCAAATTGATAACTCCTTTGCCTGAGCACTTAGATAAATTTCCTCAATTATACAATGATACGTATTGGCACTAAAAATGTGCTTTAAAATCTTTTTAGGAATCAGTCTCAGGTGGCTAATACATAAGGTGGTTATATGAAAGAACATAGCTTGTTCATTCTTCATTAAACTAATAATGATTTCTTAATAGTTATATTAAGGCACTGTGGATAAGGAATAGGTCTTGGAGTAAAAATATAATGGATTCAAATTTTATCATTTTTACATACTGGTTTTGTAAACCCAAACAAGCCATTTAAGCCTTCATAGCTGGCTAATAAAACAGAACAGTTGCCAATCTGCTAAGTAAATACATAAACATTTACCTTTGAACACTTACACACCCGTGCATATTTATGTATATATGTATGTATAAATGGTTATTTGTTATTTATTTTGTATATTATACATATATGTGCAAACATTTGCACATAAATATTTACATACATACATGTGTGTGTTTCTGTATATGTTTGTTTGCATAATCTTTACTTCGTATTTTAATTGCTTTATGTGTATACACATACAAAAATGCATATATATTACATACATATATATGTAATCACATATAGACACTTTGTCTTTACTAAACCTAATTCTATGCAAGAAAATGAAGTAAAAAACATGGATTAATGTGAAAGTGAAAATAGGTTAAATTGAATATATATCTTTTTGGGAGTATGAGATTTGGTTTTGCCTTGGATAGAAAAAAAAATGAGGATTAATTAATTAAAATATTAACCTGCCATATTCTTAAAGATTCTGCTGAGGAACTTTCTTTCACTATTGTAGAAAGTAGTAAAATATAGTTAAAACACAAGCATCAATACATGAAATTCATATGAAAAGTATAATTTATGATGATTTGCTACAATGTGTTTTTGGGGACCTGAAAAGTATCTATGATTCAAATGGAATTAGGCTATAGATAAAATTATCAAGATTTTCGGGGTTGAAAAATGTCTTCTAAAAGTATTTGATATCTGTCAGTGATTTGTTTATTTTAATCTTTTTATTAGAAGGCTGCTTCAGAATGACAGCACAATCTCTCTAGCAGATATCAAATAGGAGAAACAAATTGACATAACAATTAATCTGGGATTTACATGTAAATAGATTGAGAAAAGACCACATTTGTTTTACTTTTGTCAACATATTCTTCACAGATGGAATGTAGTACTGCCACATTCATATAACATGGTATGCTTGTTTGGTCATAAGAGGAGATCCAAAGACTGCTCCGTTTAGTATGATGTATTTCTAGCTCTTCTCCATGGGCAAGGGGTCCCACAATAATGTGCCTTGTATATAGACCTCTACAATCTCTAGAAGAAAAAGGCTGATGAATTGCAAACCAATATATTTTCTCTTATCAAACCTTCCTGGGAAGAGAAGATAAAAGCAAAAACAAAAAAAAAATTATGATGTACAATGCATATCTATTATTTCTTCTAATTTTCTCTCCCAAAATTTAGTGTAAAGATAGTCAGATGGTACCTAGTAACAATTTCATTATTGACAAATATGACTTACATTTTTATCCCCATTAAATATAACCAAGCTAAAATGTTATGTCATATTGTGAAGGATTAAATGGTATTCTTAGATATGTTCCCTACAGTTTGCAGTTAC